>MU158916.1:0-24501 GCA_015888305.1 Antheraea pernyi | reverse complement strand
AAAAAAATATTATTAGCTTCACCTGTATGTATGTATGTATGTAACCGACCCCTTTGAGCTCGATTATGTCCTACTTTGAACGATCAGATTTAATTCAAACTTTGCACACCTGTCAAAGGTCGATGACAATGCAATTACCCGAAAAAAAAGTTAAAAAAGTTTAACTAAAAATTGAAAAATAAATAATATTATAAAAAAACTAAAAAAACACGTTTTAATAAAAAATCCATTTTTATGTAAGCATGTTTTTTTTTAAACTATTTATAATGTGTAAATTATGTATTTGTTCCAATAAATAAATGTAAATATGGTCAAGGCACAGGCTATATAAAATGTGAGGTTATATTTTAAAAATATATTTCTTATAATAAATACAATATACCTATATTGATAAATGAAATCATCGCAATTGTCATTAGCACTCGTATTACAGATCTATAAGCGATTAATTTTATAAATTGTAAGCAGTATTGGATCGGCTCGTACTCAATGGCACGTTATGACGCCATCGCCACAAACAACAGAATACTATCTACTTCGTTTAATTTAGTAGATTTGTAAATATAAAAAATGAATTGATTGGTATTTGATCAATTCTTACATTGTTTAGCCGACGACCATAAAGACAAAGATATACATATAATTAAAGCGCCACATAATCATATACACGATAAAATAAGAATGTCAATCTAACGAGTCTGTACTTTTTAGATTTTTGTGAAAAAAATTGTTACAAGTGTCTATAAAAATGTCTGTCTGTTTATAATAACACGCAACACTGCTAAAGTACTGCGTTCACGATAAAACCTCTCAAAAAATATCATAAAGCATTTAGTCTTGGTTTCATTAAATGCAGTTCACTCTATCAAAAGCTATTGTAATTTTAATGACGACGTGACTTAAGTACGAGAGAAAAGTAGATAAGTAAATGGACTTAATACGTTCAGATGATTTTATTTGTCAATGTTTTACGTTAGGTTCCACACGGACGGAGTCGCGGGCACAGCTAGTTACGGAATATGAACACCAGACGCGACGCGATGCTAGCACACGTCACCCCATCTACGATTCAGAGTGGGGGCAAACACGCCACTCGACGCGTCCGACGCAGTATGTTCTAGAAAACATCCGACGTGACGCGTCAGTGAGAATTATCGCTTATTTAGTAAGATTTTTTGTTTGTTTCAGAGAAAATTGTCATTAAAAATGTCAGATGAACGTATAATTGACCTTGTTAAACGATATCCTGTGTTATATGACGCAAGCTTATCGCAATATAGGGATAGCCATAAAAGAAATAATGCATGGGCGGAAATTGCGGAAGAATTCAATACAACCGGTAAGTTAAGAAAGTAATACAGATTTATATCTTATTAGACTCTTCGTCCTTATCTAAAAAAATATTACGTTAACGTCATTTAAAACAAACTCTTGTTTTTCTTGCTTTTGGTAAGGCGTGAATGTCACATCTGCCAGTGTCATGTTTTATACGTACGCAGTGGGTACTAAGTTGTAAAGTTAGGGAAAATATAACGAGTCGAAAAAAGGGAAACAAAAAATATGGAAAAGGATCAGTAGCTATGTAATAATTGAAGGAAAGGAACGAAGCTAAATTCTAATATTATTACTCGTAATATATAAAACGAGTGTATGATAAATATCTATATTAATAGTATGAAGTATGGTAGTTATATTAGTAGGTAAAGGGACATGAAAGGACAATAACTGGTTATATAACATAGATTTACCAAAATTACTACATCCAACAAAGGTATTAATTTTTTGAGAAGCTACAATTTTTATGAACATTATACCTTCAGTGATGTGTTTTATTGCCGTGGAAAAGTGGGGCAAGCTGTGTGGTGCTTGTATTTTTTCCTCTGTATATAACATATATTGCTAAGATAGTAAACAAAGTAGTAGGTATCAGTTAGTGTATAAATAAAAAGTTGATACTATTAGAATTAGGTCAGTTGGTGTAACTGTTCCATAATTTTCATTGAATCTATATGTATCACTTACCAGAAGTTGCATATTTATTAGCAAAGTAGCCCTCAAATTTGTTACGAATAGAAAGAAACGTAACGTGCGGAATTGCTATTTGCTAATTGCACATGTGTGAGGTGATATGTGTAATGTTGTCGCAGTGTTGTAAGATTTTGTGCGAGTGTATCGCGCGAGCAGCGTACTCAAGGGCTCCACGCCGAGGGAACGGACCTAGGCTTGAGCCGATGCCGAGGGGGGCCTAATCTGGTCTGTTTCTAAGTAATTTTGTAAACTGTACCATATACGGATGAATTGCCACTGTCAAACATGGTATATTTATCTTAAAATACTAGAGGTATTTTTAACTATTCATCGAACACGACAGAATCTATTTATAGATATTTAAATTTTATCCTTGTTTAAAATGCTATTTTTTCTCTGGAGGCAAAATAATTATGGTTTTAAGAGAAAATTTCTGTCAATCACTATCATATATGGTAATAAAGGTAATTCTAGACTCATATTACCTACCAGGTTACCTGCAGGAAATTATAGTTTACCATACTCGAACAATTTTCCATGGTCCCATTTACAAAAATTTCACAATTCTATACTTTGTATTTACTACTTTTAATAGCGCAATTGACATTTTGTCTTTTATTACATTACATTGCTTAGAATGCCCATAAATGAGCAAAGAAGGTTAATTGTTTTCCGTCTAACGCCGCGCAGTAATTTGCGAATTCCAATTTCCTAAAACCATTTTCAGATCCTTGCCAAATTGCAGTTGTTAATAATAACAGAGTTATGTTATGCCAAACATTTATTACTATTTCTCTTACGCTGTTGAAGCCCGATCACTAGTTTTAACTTTCTATGTAAATGAGTTGCCTGTAACTAGAAATCTGCAAGTTGAAGTCTAAATATATAAAAGACCAGTGTCATCTGCTTGCCCACGTTGCACTCGGAAATTACTCAACCGATCTTCATGAAATTTGGCATTTATATATAATTCGGTCCAATTTGCGAGATAGGATAATTTATATTTCGATTAATTGCGTCAATACTTTTTAATCACAAGTTAAATGATTGTCAATGTTGATTATTGTTATTAATTGTAAGTGTCATAAGTCTCGACCAGATGGCGCTTTAAATTAGTTTGTTGATAGAAACCGTAGCACCGACTGTTATAGATATCCCATAGCTGGCGAAACGTTTTAATTTTGAATTGCATTTTGAACTTCAATTGATTTAATTGTGGCTGTGTTTTATTCAAATAAAAGGAGAGCGCGGGGTCAGCCTGTGAAGGCTTAGCCGCCTGGGGACTCGGACGGGGTTGGAGCGCAGGCTTAAAAGCCCACGGATCATGAGGGGCCCGTGCGGGGTGAGCTTTTCGCGGGTGTGGACGCTGCCGGTGCACGAGATATGCTCGGCAGACTCGGGAAGGCCTCTCGGGACATGAGAGGCAGAGATTGAGGCGGCGGGCGTCCTAGACGGCGAGACCTGCCTAGGGTAGTGGGGGCGCTTTATGCGCGGGGTGCGGCCCATAAATGAGCAAAGAAGGTTAATTGTTTTCCGTCTAACGCCGCGCAGTAATTTGCGAATTCCAATTTCCTAAAACCATTTTCAGATCCTTGCCAAATTGCAGTTGTTAATAATAACAGAGTTATGTTATGCCAAACATTTATTACTATTTCTCTTACGCTGTTGAAGCCCGATCACTAGTTTTAACTTTCTATGTAAATGAGTTGCCTGTAACTAGAAATCTGCAAGTTGAAGTCTAAATATATAAAAGACCAGTGTCATCTGCTTGCCCACGTTGCACTCGGAAATTACTCAACCGATCTTCATGAAATTTGGCATTTATATATAATTCGGTCCAATTTGCGAGATAGGATAATTTATATTTCGATTAATTGCGTCAATACTTTTTAATCACAAGTTAAATGATTGTCAATGTTGATTATTGTTATTAATTGTAAGTGTCATAAGTCTCGACCAGATGGCGCTTTAAATTAGTTTGTTGATAGAAACCGTAGCACCGACTGTTATAGATATCCCATAGCTGGCGAAACGTTTTAATTTTGAATTGCATTTTGAACTTCAATTGATTTAATTGTGGCTGTGTTTTATTCAAATCAGCATGTAATAACTGAGCCACAGCAACGCGTAGCCGAGTCAGATACTAAACATATAAATTTTGTTCTAGTTGAAGAAGTCAAAGAAAGATGGGGAAAACTAAGGAACTGTTTCACCAATTCAATAAAAAGACGACGCAAGAAAAGTAGACCAGCAGTTGTCAATCCTTGGAAGTATGAAATGCAAATGGAATTCTTGTTACCACATTTGGAAACTAGACGGGCTCTGAGAAGTGTAGCGTCTCCTGAGAGTGACAATAATGAAGACAATTCGATACAAGATTCTGAATTACAATTTTCTTCTGTATCCAAATCAACAACTTGTTTTTGTACACGGAATATAAATTCTATAGCTGTTAGAACAACTACTCCAAGATCTTCTTTGAGCCCTAGTCCGAATCATAGAAACAAAAACCAGGATGACATAGAATCAATGCACAAGTTGGGACAGAAGAGAGCTTTATTAACAGAGTTTGACGAAAATGACTATTTTTTTCTATCGATGAGTAGACAACTCAATAAGTTACCAAGAATAGACCAAGCTGAAATAAAATTTAAATTACATAAACTTATACATGAAGCAGAGATAGATATGTTAAAAAAATCTAAATGAGTTTCAAATTATATATATGAATAAGGATTAAAATTAATGAAAATAGTCTATCGATTTATCATGTAAATCTAACGTGTATGTACTTTATAGATTTTATTAAATAAAATAATAGAATAAGTAATAAAATACATTTCAATCAATTTTAGAAATGTCTGTCTATTTATTTGTATGAACACTGAACACGGATCACTGCTAAAATACTACGTTCATGACAAAACCTCTTCAAGAAAATCATAAAGCATATCTTCGAGTAATATTTAGTCATTGTTTCATTAAAATCGGTTCAATTTATCAAAAGTTATTGTAATTTTAATGACGACGTGACTTAAGTACTATAGAAAAGTACTTTATTACTGTTCTTACATAAAGTTAATCTACACTAAACACATAAAGTTATCTAGCTAATCTACACTAATATTATAAAGAGGAAACGTATTTTTGTATGTTTGGAACGAATAAACTCAAAAACTACTATACGGATTTCGAAAAATCGTTCATCATTAGAAAGCTACATTATCCCTGAGTAACATGGGTGATGTTTTTGACTAGTAAAAAATAGGGATCCCTACTAAAATTTCAATAATGTAATCCAAGGTATGAAAAATATTGCCATAAAATGACTTTCATCGCATGCGTTGCGGAAACTATGAATGCTATGTCGGGGTGTGGTGTGTCTTGCGGGCTATGCGACGATGGGGTCACGTTGAACGGTAGCGCGAGCCTTTGTAGGGTAGCTGCAATGGCGGGAAACCTAGCGAGAGCTTTAATAGCTCCTAATTCATGATTTTTCGGTGTTGCGTCGAACGCCGAGATCTCGGAGATTTCGTGGAAAATCAGTAATTGACCCATATAGTCAATACTGGACATTGAAAAGGAGAGCGCGGGGTCAGCCTGTGAAGGCTTAGCCGCCTGGGGACTCGGACGGGGTTGGAGCGCAGGCTTAAAAGCCCACGGATCATGAGGGGCCCGTGCGGGGTGAGCTTTTCGCGGGTGTGGACGCTGCCGGTGCACGAGATATGCTCGGCAGACTCGGGAAGGCCTCTCGGGACATGAGAGGCAGAGATTGAGGCGGCGGGCGTCCTAGACGGCGAGACCTGCCTAGGGTAGTGGGGGCGCTTTATGCGCGGGGTGCGGGGATATCCGCGATAATTCGCGGTATGACCCATGCCGCGGCACAAAACGCAACTCGGAGGGTCGGAGGAGGTCGATGAGCGAGACCTCCTTGGTAGAGAGGTCGCCGAGGCACTTAACGCACCTGGGTCGCAAGCGCCAGTTTCGTGCGGAGTGCCCGTACACCTGACAGAACTGTGATACTGCAAGAGTACGGACGTTTTGCGCGGCGGCTAGACGATAACGCCGGAGAGGCCGTAGAGGGTCATAATATTGAATATCGCTTTCCCTTGATGGGTGCGATGGAGAATGACTCATACCATGTCGTATGGAACCTTGGTGCGCGGAGAGTGCACCGCGGGTAACAACTAGTCATTAATATAATAACAGCGAAGCAGGTCTACCTGACGCTGTGTGGTCACTACATCATATAAGTTGTGATAGGCTATAAGTATATATATATAAACTAGCAACCCCCCTTGTGGGTGGAATTTCGTAAAATCCGTTCTTAGCTGACCTCTACTCGGTGAAAGGAATATTCCTACCATATTTCAAGTCGCTACGCCTTATGGTTCAAGAGATATCGTGATGAGTCAATATATAGGTGGGAATCTCTTATATATATATATAAGAGATAAAATAATAGATGTCTGTATTGTACGCGCATCACGTAATAACAGCTGGATCAGGCACGTATCCAACTTTTGGTTCGGGGAGGGACAAACATTCAAACAACCACGTGGGCTCGTACTTCACAATGGTTATGACCCCGTTTATTTTATGTAACGTCAGTTTTCAGAGGGGGGCGGGGGATAATTCCCACCTATACCCCCTCCCCGTATACGGCGCTTGAGAATAGATTTGAAATAAATTTTTGAAGTGGAATTTCATAACGGACTTCTTTCTAACGTTTTTGTGTGCCGAATAGTGATGGGGGTAAACACTGTGTTGGGTAGAGTGTTGAAAACACCGGTTCTCGTCCGATCACCAAAGTTAAGCGACGTCGGGCGCGTTCATTACTTGGATATGACCGCCTAATAACACACGATTACGAATCTTTACATAGTATAAAATTAATATGAAGATTTATCTCTAAAGGATAACCTACAGTAACCATTTTTATCTTATTATAAAAATAATTATGTGTTATTTACCAAACTATTTTATACATTACACTATTATTCCTTATCCAATTAAATACCTTTCATACGTTGTACATGTGATGTAGATCAAAACTGGCCTTAACAGTATTTCATTAAAATGGATATCTACATTGCACTCGTGCAAAGCTGGGACGGGTCGAACTAAACGAAAATTCCGTCAAAAAGATAGTTTTATTTTACTTTATTTTTGGCAACCAATCTTCTAGATTATTACTGCCATTGTCGAGTAGTTAATAGTATTACAAGTTCTTCTTCCATTCCATTTTCGGCAACCAGTCTTCTAGTAGACTATTACTGCCATTGTCAAGTGAGTATCGATATTACAAGTTTCTTGATATAATTTCAATGAACTAACAAGATGGCGGCCATCTTATTAGAACTCTCCATGGAGTTTTTGTGGCATCTCAGAATTCATGGTCCGTGATATTATTCTCCATTCACTTCACTTATGCACAATAAACAAACTATATTACATAAAACACCACCAATTTTACACAATATAGAGTCAAGTAACACAAGATTATGAATAAAAATAAAATCCACTACATGACAGACCAAGATCTCACCAAAAACTCCAAAAAAAGATAGTTTTACGCATATCAATTGATAATTACAAAAGAGAATTACCGTGTTAAAAGTTCTAATGGCTTCCGTATGATGTAACACACTTTAACAACAGATATGTTCTGTTTAAAATAAAATTTTATGCCTTATATTTAGGTAACAAGCGAATAAATAAAACTTTCTCTTGCAATATTGCGATTTTGTGAAAGCTTATAATGTTAACTTTCATGTTATAAGTGCAACATCTGTATCCATAACAAGTTCCGTGTGTAACTTATAACGTGTGTAAGATAAAACAGTGATTAATAAAAAAAAATCCAAAATAAATAAACCGCCTTCGATGTGAAACACAAATAAAGCACTAAAAAGCGAAAAATAACTGAATTATTAAATTAACCAAATTAAATAAAAAAAAAGTAGTATATACAAAATATAGAATTGTGAAATTTTTGTAAATGGGACCATGGAAAATTGTTCGAGTATGGTAAACTATAATTTCCTGCAGGTAACCTGATAGGTAATATGAGTCTAGAATTACATTTATTACCATATATGATAGTGATTGACATTACAGTGATTGACAGAAATTTTCTCTTAAAACCATAATTATTTTGCCTCCAGAGAAAAAATAGCATTTTAAACAAGGATAAAATTTTAATATCTAAAAACAGATTCCGTCGTGTTCGACGAATAGTTAAAAATACCTCTAGTATTTTAAGATAAATATACCACGTTTGACAGTGGTACATCCGTATATGGTACAGTTTACAGAATTACTTAGGAACATACCAGATTAGGCCCCCCTCGGTAGCGGCTCAAGCCTAGGTCCGTTCCCTCGGCGTGGAGCCCTTGAGTACGCTGCTCGCGCGATACACTCGCACAAAATCTTACAACACTGCGACAACATTACACATATCACCTCACACACGTGCAATTAGCAAATAGCAATTCCGCACGTTACGTTTCTTTCTATTCGTAACAAATTTGAGGGCTACTTTGCTAATAAATATGCAACTTCTGGTAAGTGATACATATAGATTCAATGAAAATTATGGAACAGTTACACCAACTGACCTAATTCTAATAGTATCAACTTTTTATTTATACACTAACTGATACCTACTACTTTGTTTACTATCTTAGCAATATATGTTATATACAGAGGAAAAAATACAAGCACCACACAGCTTGCCCCACTTTTCCACGGCAGTAAAACATATTACTGTGGGTATAATGGTCATAAAAATCGTAGCTTCTTAAAAAATTAATACCTTTGTTTGATGTAGTAATTTTGGTAAATCTATGTTATATAGCCAGTTATTGTCCTTTCATGTCTCTTTACCTACTAATATAACTACCATACTTCTTACTATTAATATTTTTAATTTATCATACACTACTTTTATATATTACGAGCTAGAATTTAGCGTCTTTCCTTTCCTTCAATTATTACATAGCTACTGTTCCTTTTCCAAATTCTTTGTTTCCCTTTTCTTGACTCGTGATGTTTTCCTTAACTTTATAATTTAGTAGTTTAAAACATGACACTGGCAGATGCATCATTAACACCTTACCAAAAGCAAGAAAAAAAGACTTTGTTTTAAATGACGTTAACGTAATATTTTTTTAGAGTCTTTTTTTCTTGCTTTTGGTAAGGTGTTAATGATGCATCTGCCAGTGTCATGTTTTAAACTACTAAATTATAAAGTTAAGGAAAACATCACGAGTCAAGAAAAGGGAAACAAAGAATTTGGAAAAGGAACAGTAGCTATGTAATAATTGAAGGAAAGGAAAGACGCTAAATTCTAGCTCGTAATATATAAAAGTAGTGTATGATAAATTAAAAATATTAATAGTAAGAAGTATGGTAGTTATATTAAGGTCGATGACAATGCAATTACCCGAAAAAAAAGTTAAAAAAGTTTAACTAAAAATTGAAAAATAAATAATATTATAAAAAAACTAAAAAAACACGTTTTAATAAAAAATCCATTTTTATGTAAGCATGTTTTTTTTTAAACTATTTATAATGTGTAAATTATGTATTTGTTCCAATAAATAAATGTAAATATGGTCAAGGCACAGGCTATATAAAATGTGAGGTTATATTTTAAAAATATATTTCTTATAATAAATACAATATACCTATATTGATAAATGAAATCATCGCAATGGTCATTAGCACTCGTATTACAGATCTATAAGCAATTAATTTTATAAATTGTAAGCAGTATTGGATCGGCTCGTACTCAATGGCACGTTATGACGCCATCGCCACAAACAACAGAATACTATCTACTTCGTTTAATTTAGTAGATTTGTAAATATAAAAAATGAATTGATTGGTATTTGATCAATTCTTACATTGTTTAGCCGACGACCATAAAGACAAAGATATACATATAATTAAAGCGCCACATAATCATATACACGATAAAATAAGAATGTCAATCTAACGAGTCTGTACTTTTTAGATTTTTGTGAAAAAAATTGTTACAAGTGTCTATAAAAATGTCTGTCTGTTTATAATAACACGCAACACTGCTAAAGTACTGCGTTCACGATAAAACCTCTCAAAAAATATCATAAAGCATTTAGTCTTGGTTTCATTAAATGCAGTTCACTCTATCAAAAGCTATTGTAATTTTAATGACGACGTGACTTAAGTACGAGAGAAAAGTAGATAAGTAAATGGACTTAATACGTTCAGATGATTTTATTTGTCAATGTTTTACGTTAGGTTCCACACGGACGGAGTCGCGGGCACAGCTAGTTACGGAATATGAACACCCGACGCGACGCGATGCTAGCACACGTCACCCCACCTACGATTCAGAGTGGGGGCAAACACGCCACTCGACGCGTCCGACGCAGTATGTTCTAGAAAACATCCGACGTGACGCGTCAGTGAGAATTATCGCTTATTTAGTAAGATTTTTTGTTTGTTTCAGAGAAAATTGTCATTAAAAATGTCAGATGAACGTATAATTGACCTTGTTAAACGATATCCTGTGTTATATGACGCAAGCTTATCGCAATATAGGGATAGCCATAAAAGAAATAATGCATGGGCGGAAATTGCGGAAGAATTCAATACAACCGGTAAGTTAAGAAAGTAATACAGATTTATATCTTATTAGACTCTTCGTCCTTATCTAAAAAAATATTACGTTAACGTCATTTAAAACAAACTCTTGTTTTTCTTGCTTTTGGTAAGGCGTGAATGTCACATCTGCCAGTGTCATGTTTTATACGTACGCAGTGGGTACTAAGTTGTAAAGTTAGGGAAAATATAACGAGTCGAAAAAAGGGAAACAAAAAATATGGAAAAGGATCAGTAGCTATGTAATAATTGAAGGAAAGGAACGAAGCTAAATTCTAATATTATTACTCGTAATATATAAAACGAGTGTATGATAAATATCTATATTAATAGTATGAAGTAT
This sequence comes from Antheraea pernyi, assembly GCA_015888305.1. Taxonomy (NCBI): domain Eukaryota; kingdom Metazoa; phylum Arthropoda; class Insecta; order Lepidoptera; family Saturniidae; genus Antheraea; species Antheraea pernyi. The sequence goes on along the minus strand of MU158916.1, from coordinate 13,481 downwards.
GGTAGTTATATTAGTAGGTAAAGGGACATGAAAGGACAATAACTGGTTATATAACATAGATTTACCAAAATTACTACATCCAACTAAGGTATTAATTTTTTGAGAAGCTACAATTTTTATGAACATTATACCTTCAGTGATGTGTTTTATTGCCGTGGAAAAGTGGGGCAAGCTGTGTGGTGCTTGTACTTTTTCCTCTGTATATAACATATATTGCTAAGATAGTAAACAAAGCACACCGAAACTATTGGTTGTATTGTAAATTTTCTCTAGTTTTATTTTGTATAAATATATTATCATAAAACTTCTTTTAGGCGCCATTTTTTCCAATTTGGCGGCGCGAGCGGCAAAGATACGAGGTGGCAAAGTTGAAATTCGGAAGGAGCATGTCAAAATCTATAAAATTGCCAATTTTCAAAACCTCGGAAAACTTTCCAGGTAACCTCTATTTTTTCAACCTAATGACTGTATTATAAGTAAACAAAATACTTCTTAGAAACGGCTCTACTAGATTGCATGAAAAAGTTTGTACAAAGATAATGTTTTGCTTTCTATAGTCCGCGTCAAACTTTTTAACCGTTCTGAAGAGCCGCTACCGAGGGGGGCCTAATCTGGTATGTTCCTAAGTAATTCTGTAAACTGTACCATATACGGATGTACCACTGTCAAACGTGGTATATTTATCTTAAAATACTAGAGGTATTTTTAACTATTCGTCGAACACGACCATTAAATGCAGTTCACTCTATCAAAAGCTATTGTAATTTTAATGACGACGTGACTTAAGTACGAGAGAAAAGTAGATAAGTAAATGGACTTAATACGTTCAGATGATTTTATTTGTCAATGTTTTACGTTAGGTTCCACACGGACGGAGTCGCGGGCACAGCTAGTTACGGAATATGAACACCCGACGCGACGCGATGCTAGCACACGTCACCCCACCTACGATTCAGAGTGGGGGCAAACACGCCACTCGACGCGTCCGACGCAGTATGTTCTAGAAAACATCCGACGTGACGCGTCAGTGAGAATTATCGCTTATTTAGTAAGATTTTTTGTTTGTTTCAGAGAAAATTGTCATTAAAAATGTCAGATGAACGTATAATTGACCTTGTTAAACGATATCCTGTGTTATATGACGCAAGCTTATCGCAATATAGGGATAGCCATAAAAGAAATAATGCATGGGCGGAAATTGCGGAAGAATTCAATACAACCGGTAAGTTAAGAAAGTAATACAGATTTATATCTTATTAGACTCTTCGTCCTTATCTAAAAAAATATTACGTTAACGTCATTTAAAACAAACTCTTGTTTTTCTTGCTTTTGGTAAGGCGTGAATGTCACATCTGCCAGTGTCATGTTTTATACGTACGCAGTGGGTACTAAGTTGTAAAGTTAGGGAAAATATAACGAGTCGAAAAAAGGGAAACAAAAAATATGGAAAAGGATCAGTAGCTATGTAATAATTGAAGGAAAGGAACGAAGCTAAATTCTAATATTATTACTCGTAATATATAAAACGAGTGTATGATAAATATCTATATTAATAGTATGAAGTATGGTAGTTATATTAGTAGGTAAAGGGACATGAAAGGACAATAACTGGTTATATAACATAGATTTACCAAAATTACTACATCCAACAAAGGTATTAATTTTTTGAGAAGCTACAATTTTTATGAACATTATACCTTCAGTGATGTGTTTTATTGCCGTGGAAAAGTGGGGCAAGCTGTGTGGTGCTTGTATTTTTTCCTCTGTATATAACATATATTGCTAAGATAGTAAACAAAGTAGTAGGTATCAGTTAGTGTATAAATAAAAAGTTGATACTATTAGAATTAGGTCAGTTGGTGTAACTGTTCCATAATTTTCATTGAATCTATATGTATCACTTACCAGAAGTTGCATATTTATTAGCAAAGTAGCCCTCAAATTTGTTACGAATAGAAAGAAACGTAACGTGCGGAATTGCTATTTGCTAATAAACAAAAACCAGGATGACATAGAATCAATGCACAAGTTGGGACAGAAGAGAGCTTTATTAACAGAGTTGGACGAAAATGACTATTTTTTTCTATCGATGAGTAGACAACTAAATAAGTTACCAAGAATAGACCAAGCTGAAATAAAATTTAAATTACATAAACTTATACATGAAGCAGAGATAGATTTGTTAAAAAAATCTAAATGAGTTTCAAATTATATATATGAATAAAGAGTAAAATGAATGAAAATAGTCTATCGATTTATCATGTAAATCTAAAGTAGGTATTTTATAGATTTTATTAAATAAAATAATAGAATAAGTAATAAAATACATTTCAATCAATTTTAGAAATGTCTGTATATTTGTTTGTATGAAGACTGAACACGCATCACTGCTAAAATACTACGTTCATGATAAAACCTTTTCAACAAAATCATAAAGCATATCATCGAGTAACTTTTTTTTTTCGAACTGACTACGCTATTGACCAAGCAAGGTCTTAACAGCTTCACCGGACTACACCTTCGAGTAACATTTAGTCTTTGCTTCATTAAAATCGGTTCACTCTATCAAAAGTTATTGTAATTTTAATGACGACGTGACTTAAGTACGAGAAGAAAGTAGATAAGTAAATGACTTAATACATTCAGACAACTTTATTAATCACTGTTTTTTACATAAGGTTCTAGCTAATAGTTAATAAAATTAAAGCCACGTAAGAAAATGAACTGTATGTATGTTTAATTTAAAAGTGTACAAAAAAAAAAGGATCTGCGACGTGTGATTTTGTCTTTCGTTCGATTTGTCACGAATATGACATTTTTAAATGTTGTCAGCTGACAAAAATCTCCATGTGTGTCTCATACAATAATATCGATCAATATTTCAATACATAGTATAAAAGAAAGTCGTTTTTTGTGTATGTATTCTGTCTGTCTATTCCCTTAGATATTCCAAAGTACCAGAAAGGACTTTGATACGCTGCTATCTTGTAAATAATCGTTTAGGGAACTTAGAAAGAGAAAGTTCTAAGTTCTAAGAGAAAGTTGTGATAATTTGTGGAACATTTCTTGTAGAATATCAATTTTACAAATTTGTGATTAACCTCGAATTGGGATATGTGACATATTTCATCTAACTTGAAGTATATACTTATACTTTATACTGAGTGTCATATAGTTTATCGTTAATTTCAGGCGTCTAGTCCTCTTATTTATTTTTGTATAACGTTAGGTACCTAAAATTTACATTTACATTTTCGAAATTTGAGACGATTTAATACATTTTTTACTAATCATATATCCACTATCATCAAATTGACTATTGAAATGGGCGGTGATTCTTTTTTTTTGGGCTAAAGGGCAGCAAACAGGGGGCGTCCATCTGATGGGAAATGCTTATCATCGCCTATGGGCAACTGCAATACCAGGGATATCGCTGTTGCGTTGTCAACCCAGAAGAGCGTGTTTTAATCCCTTATGAAGTGACCCATATCATAACACGGAAGGAATACCATACTGGGTAACCCATTTCACAATGACAGCGTACGTATAATGAAAGTTCTGGAGAACCTTAAGGTTGTTGCTATTTTATTAGGTTTTATAGTGTGTGGATGAACATACGGCCAACGTCGGAGGTGCGACTTTTTTCAGAACATTCTCCATTGTACATGCGGTAAAGTACACCAGATATCCAATGTCTCTATGAAATTGTAAATACTCGATGTAGCATACATTATGGGATTATATAACAAACGTGTTATAATTTTAGTCTGAAATAAAGTAAATAAAAATATAGTTATCAAAAAAACGAATAGACAGTTCTTTTTTTTAAAGCGGCCATTATGTGTTCATTCTTCGTCGGGTGTCGACACGTCGCGTCGCGTGGCGTTTCACAAACATCTGCATTAGGTGCTGTTTTATATAGATTTTAATGCTACTTATTTTACTGTAACCCTGATGATTGATGGCGCTAGTTAATATTTCACTATTATAAGGTTTTATCTTTATATATATAATTATTCTGTTCGTGTGTATGTGACCGAACTGCTCCTAAACGTATGGGCAGATTTTGATGTATTTTTGTGTGTTTAGATGGATTCAAGATTGGCCTAGATTCACAATTGAACTCGGTAGGTGGCGCTGCGGTTGACTTTTAGGATTTTTTTAATTATCAAGGTGGACAACGTCTGCCGCAACTGCTAGTATCATAGTGTAACGCGAAATAGCGGTAGTTTGCAAATTAATATTCCTTTTTTTATTACGTATGTGTTTTTGTTTTAAAGTCGTGCTGGTCACTGGACCAGACCACTAGTCAAACCCCTAGGTTTGACGGGTGGAATATCAATCCGATGTAATAACGAATTTTTCGGAATTCCCGTACATTTACCAATTTAAATTCGTAACACCATCGGCTGACGGTAAAGGAAAATATAGTGATAATATCTGAACCTGAGAAATGGTCTTGAAGTTTTTTTTTATTGTAGCACGGCAAAGTGACTCCACTATGCCTGATGGTAAGCATAGTAGCAATCCAAAAACAATGGCGACCACCGAGTGACACACTATCCATCGCCGGTCGCCACTGTCATGCCGGCCTGCGAAAAGCTCGATATGCACAGGCTGATCCCGAAATGCGATGCGCAGAAGCGAATCACTATGACGGGCTTTTTCGCCATATACATGGTGGTTGCGACCCAGTCAGGCTGTAAAACCCTACCACGCTTTCGCCATTGCCTCGTTCGTTATTCAGCAGGGTGCACCACGCGCAGGTGAGGTTGGTTTGGGTGTCTCAATTCTTATGATGTTATTCGACACCCCTTACACCCCCAAAAAGTACCAGTGTATGTGAGAAAACATAAAACTGTATATTTCTCAGAGCTTGAAATCGCTAGTACGTCGAGGGCTGGCGTGGTGATTATGCCCTTCATTTGGGAAGAGGCGGATGGTCCTGCAGTCTCTTACAGGCCGATGTATGATAAATATGTTTTGATATTATTTATCCGATTCTGATTAAATATTGTAGATCTGTGACGGTTTTTGAATTCGTACATTCAATACGTAATAGATGGCGTGCGTGTCGCTCCCTTTGCAATACAGCGGAAATTAATTGTCTGGCGAAAGGTAAAATGGTATTTTCATCAATATATATATTACCTGCATAATTTAATTTAACTAATTAATTTATCCCATTTTTGTTACAAAGTAATCTTTGTATTGATTGTATATATACAAGTGGAAGATAAGTAAATATATACATAACGTTCACTCTTTCGTAAACTTATGAAAGTGTGAGTAGTACTATAAAGTAGTCTGCATTATGACGTCACAATTCCCGTGAGCCGCACTGCGTCTGTCGCTAAGTGTTTGGTATGGAGTGTAGAGGTAAGGGGAACCATCTCTGTATATGAAGAAGTATCCGTTAAAATGCGTTAAATTAGGACGGTGCTACAGTAGCCACAGGGTTCATTATTGTTTAATTATTTCAATGAGTGAATCAAATCAAAATATCCTTTATTCAATTTAGGCCCTGAGAAGGCCCTTATGAACGTCAAAGCTACCACCGGTTCGTAAAACAACCCAGTCATCGCGAAGAACCGGCAAGAAACTCAATCTGGTTTATCTCTTCATGTTATATATTTTTACAAAACATAAATGGTTACATTCGTTGTTAGTGGATGCACAGAGAGGGGCGTCATTTCCAGACGTCTCAATCGTCCACATATTGATACACCCTATAATAATAGCCTTTAGACATTAAAATCCGCTTGACATGATACTTGAACTCGCTATCCAGCAAATCGGTCATGTGTTTTGGGACTTTGTTATAACAGCTAACACTATTATTTAAAAAACTGTTAGTGAGCCTTTAATAACCATTTTATTGCGGTTTCTAGTATTTATACTATGTCGGCATTTTACAAAATCCAGCACATCCAATACATAAATATAAGTGAAAACAATAAACACTAAATAAAATTTAATTCGAAATGGATATCATCTTGACATTATTATGTTCTGTGCGTAATAAAAATAAACATTCATCTTGTCTCCGGCCGGTAGCGCGGTTCATTGGGCATAGACAATATTGTTTGTCTATCCGCCGTGTTTAACCTTGTTTGAGATATCGATTATATTTGGAATTATTTACGAGACGACTTCAATAGGGTGTGGTCGGATGGGGAAAAGTCAAAATGACATATTTATCAATAATTATAAAGTAACTTTGGCAACCTATTTTAATTTTGTTAGGAATTACATTGTCGGGGTTGTGAACTATATATAAATGTGAACTGATTTATTAGAATCACTTTATTCCCCCCAAAGGGTGGCAAACCCACTTGCGACTCCTCTGGTGTTGTTGGTGTCCATGGACGGTGGTGATCACTTAAAATCAGGTGACACACCTGTTTGCCACCTATTATATAAAAAAAAATCTTTTCGATCGATGTTAACATCGATGTTTTTCCAGTATCGAACAACCCTAGGTCTGATTTTGGTCGGCATTTGTATCAACTTTTAAATTGTAAAAAAGGAATTATAGAGACATAACTATAATATTTGGGTTATATACACACATCAAAAAATTCTAAGCAACATGCGTGATATTATAAATTTTACCATTTATATTAATTAATTTCTAAGTATTTACTCAAACAAAGTGAGTAGGTAAGTAAACTTTTTTTTTTGGGTTATATTTCTGACATTTTAGTAGAGATCCCTAATTTTTATCTAGTAATAAATATGTTACTCGGCGATAATGTAGCATTCAAATGGTGAAATAATTTTTGAAATTGGTGCAGTGTAGTTTTTGAGTTTATTCGTTGTAAGCAGATAAAAATACAAATCTTTTCCGTTTATAATATTAGTACCTATCTTTATATGTATAATTCTTCTGTCCGTGTGTATGTGAACTAAACTCCTCCCGAACGACTGGACCGATTTAGAATTTTTCTGTGAGTTCCAGTGTATTCGAGAACGGTTTAGATTCACAATTGGACGCGGTAGGTGGAAAAACTGACTAACGAAAACGGATTTTCATACAAACTTTCAACTTTTCGTTAAAACCAATTAACACTATGAGCACTGTGACTATTTATCCGAGCAGAGCTTCGCCCTACGGTAACTTCGACATAGAAATGAATGTACGATTAACGACGTGAAATAAGGTGGCGCTAGTGTTAATGTATCGGATGTGTTATGACGGTACCGGGAGTAGATATTTAAATCATTTGAATATCATTTTAGTTTATAAAAATATTATAAAGGCCATATTAAATAATTAGAATTAATGATTAATATAGAAATCATTACAATAGGTATGTTACAAAGTCAGGATTTTTTTTAAATAATAGCACGGCAAAGTGACTGCACTGTGCCTGATGGTAAGCACAGTACAATCAAAAAACAATGGCGACCACCGAGTGACACAGTATCCATCGCCGGACGCCGCTGTCATGTCGGCCTGCGAAAAGCTGGATATGCACAGGCTGATCCCGAAACTCGACTCGCAGAAGCGAATCACTATGACTGGCTGTTTCGCCATATACATGGTGGTTGCGACCCAGTCAGGCTGTAAAACCCTACCACCCCGCTATCGCCATTGCCTCGTTCGTTATTCAGCAGGGTGCACCACGTGCAGGTGAGGTTGGCTTGGGTGTCTCAAATCTTAGATGTTATTCGACACCCCTTACACCCCAATTTACAATTTACAAACAATTATAGATTTTTTTTTAATTTTTCTGTTTCAACAATTATAGCTGAAATATCGTCTGTCGGTAACTTTTACCCAACCTTAAACCCAACATTAAAATTAGCATAATATTTTAAAATTAATAGCAGAATGCGATATTATTTAAATAAATTTGACGTTTATATAAAAAAAAACCGCGTCGATTCCTAAAATAATTCCTTAATTGCTTTACGTAATTGTCTCGAGTAATTAATTACATATTTAATTCTATTCATACAATTTTCACCGAATCTTTAAGCGGGAAATTTCACTAAAAGATGAATTTCTTTCTTGTTTTTTTATTGTTGCGCGACAAATTGACTGTACTGTACATTTTATTTTTGGCAAACAATCTTCTACATTATTACTGCAATTGTCTAATTGGTGACGATAGTACAAGTGTCTTGTGATAATTTGAATGTTATAGATGGCGGCCCCCTTTTTAGAACTTTCCAGGGAGTTTTTGTGGCATCTCAGAATTCATGCTCCGTGATATTATTGTCCATTCGCTTCACTTGTGCATTATAATCGAGCTATATTACGTAAAATACCACCAATATTACAAAATATAATGTCAAGTAACACAAGATTATGAATAGAATATAAAATGTCAGAATAAAATCCCGTCAAAAACTCCAATTTTCAGTTTTAAAGGTTTGGAAGATTTTACAAAAAAAATGTAAAAATAAAAAAAAATTAAGCCGACTTCAATATCAAAAACCCATAAGGCAATGAAAAGCGAATAATAAATAGAATATTAAATTAACCAAATTAAATAAAAAATATGAATTATTGCGCTTTCCTAATAATATATTTGAAATGGACACCTCTGAGTATATTCAAATAAAAAATCATTAAAATCGACGACTCGCAGAAGCGAATCACTATGACGGGCTGTTTCGCCATATACATGGTGGTTGCGACCCAGTCAGGCTGTAAAACCCTACCACCCCGCTATCGCCATTGCCTCGTTCGTTATTCAGCAGGGTGCACCACGTGCAGGTGAGGTTGGCTTGGGTGTCTCAAATCTTAGATGTTATTCGACACCCCTTACACCCCAATTTACAATTTACAAACAATTATAGATTTTTTTTTAATTTTTCTGTTTCAACAATTATAGCTGAAATATCGTCTGTCGGTAACTTTTACCCAACCTTAAACCCAACATTAAAATTAGCATAATATTTTAAAATTAATAGCAGAATGCGATATTATTTAAATAAATTTGACGTTTATATAAAAAAAAACCGCGTCGATTCCTAAAATAATTCCTTAATTGCTTTACGTAATTGTCTCGAGTAATTAATTACATATTTAATTCTATTCATACAATTTTCACCGAATCTTTAAGCGGGAAATTTCACTAAAAGATGAATTTCTTTCTTGTTTTTTTATTGTTGCGCGACAAATTGACTGTACTGTACATTTTATTTTTGGCAAACAATCTTCTACATTATTACTGCAATTGTCTAATTGGTGACGATAGTACAAGTGTCTTGTGATAATTTGAATGTTATAGATGGCGGCCCCCTTTTTAGAACTTTCCAGGGAGTTTTTGTGGCATCTCAGAATTCATGCTCCGTGATATTATTGTCCATTCGCTTCACTTGTGCATTATAATCGAGCTATATTACGTAAAATACCACCAATATTACAAAATATAATGTCAAGTAACACAAGATTATGAATAGAATATAAAATGTCAGAATAAAATCCCGTCAAAAACTCCAATTTTCAGTTTTAAAGGTTTGGAAGATTTTACAAAAAAAATGTAAAAATAAAAAAAAATTAAGCCGACTTCAATATCAAAAACCCATAAGGCAATGAAACCATGCTTGTCGCGCTTCATTCACGTTATTTCCTTCACTTATGCCTAACTGGAATAATTTAAACGGAAATATATTTGTGCATATGTATAAAAAAAATCCTCATTTTATAGACTTTAAGCTTACAATACAGACTACTAACGATTTTTACGAAATTCGCGTATATTTACGAATGTAAATTGGTAACACTATCAGCTGCCAGTGAAGGAAATTAACGTGAGGAAACCTGTACCTGAAAAATGTTCTTGTTACTACTATATATGGAAAAACATAGGACTGTGGCATTCGCAGTGTTCTCAGAGTTTGAAATCGCGAATACGTCGTGGGCTGACGTGTTGATTATGCCCATATCTTATTTTGGGATCAGGCTTACGCAGGCTGATGATGACGATGAAGCTATCATACTGTAAAGTGTAATCAAGAGCAACGAAAATCAATCCATCGTCACAATTTTCTACATTTGTATTTTAATATTAAGTAGGATTGCTATGTGGCCGTAAAAGCTTTATAAATTGAAAAAGCCTCAAGTAATTCGAATGCAGTACAGGAGGGGTGTATTGGGGGATGCGGTCGGGCAGGGTGTGTTTGGTCACTACTCCACAGATCAATAAAGACCTGGACCGTTGCCAGGGAACTGCGACGGGGCTGATGCACTCGTCTGGGGTCGCGGGGCGTGGGGTGTCAGCGTCGCCATGGCAACATTTCACGCTATTAACAGAATTGATATTTATACTAACGCCAGCTTCTGTCCGCGACTTCGTCCGCGTGGCATAATTACTCTGGCTTAACGCTCACTTTAACTCGCGACTTTGTTTATGTAGGTGAAAATGTTTTTAAACAGTACGTACGTTAACCCCGATTTTGAAACATTCTTCATTGGTACTCCACTCTTATTGATCTTAGCGTAGCGATATACATATATAGATGTCCTCGATAAATGAGCTATCTAACGCTGAAAGAATTTTTCAAAACGGACCAGTAGTTCCTGAGGTTACCGCGTTCAAGTAAACTAACTCTTCCGCTTTATAATGTTAGTATAGATTTATACTAACAAAAATATCTATAAGAGATCTTTATTATTAGTCATTTTTATTTATTTTTATTTCATTTCTAATTTTTTCGTTCATCTATCGCATGTCGCAACACTACCGGCGCGCGGCCGCGGTGCAAGGGTAAAGTGATAGGCCCCGGCAAAGCAGCCACCACCAATATGGCAGCACTCATGGCTCAATTTAAAATGATTTAAATAAATGTTGTGCTCAGCTTTTAACATGCGTCTATCATCTGAATAATTGTATTTATTATGTATTCCGTATTCTAATATGCAGATTGTCTACTATTAATTTCCCATTATCATTTCCATTTTCCGTTTATTACATTAAGATGGAAAACGCGTTTTTAATACACAAAATAATAATAAGTTTCCGAAAATTTTCAGTTAAATACGTACGATCAGAAAAAAAGGTTCACTTACGTCATGGTTTCATAAAACCACATTCTTTTTAGGTTAATGTTTTAGTTTTTAGGTTAGGTTTTATGTGTTATTAACGTTTGATAACATTCTCACTCGATGCTAAATAACGGTGTGATCTAAGATGAAGCATGATAAACCAAAGACTGGCTCTCAACTACAGCTACCGGAACACAAGTGTTTGGCGATAGATTTTCAACACGAGAGTGAGATAATTGGATGAACTTAGAAAAATCCCTAACACAGTGGTATGGTCTAATCACGATGTTCTTCTTCTATTTTATTTTTAGCAACCAGTCTTCTAGTAGACTGTAACTGCCATTGTCAAGTGAGTTTCGATATTACAAGTTTCTTGATATAATTTCAATGAACTAACAAGATGGCTTTCCAGGGAGTTTTCGTGGCAAATCAGAATCCATGCTCCGTGGTTTTATTTCCGATACACTTCACCTGTGCAGAATAACCAAACTGTATTACGTAAAACATCACCAACATTACACAATATAGAACCAAATAACACAAGATTATGGATAAAATATAAAGACATGGCATTCCAAGATCCCGCCAAAAACTCCATCGCGATATTTTCCTTCACGAATGCTCGTTGGAGAATTTAGGACCTACGAAATGGTGTTCAAACACGGTATTTAATCACTGAACCATCAACGTTGCAGGTGTCTTGGAATAAGGAATAAAATACACTTCAATCATTTTTAGTAATTTCTTTCTGACCGTCTATATATCTATCTGTCTGTTTGCTTGCATCACTGCTAAAGTACTGTGTTCACGATAAGGCCTCATAAAGCATATCCTCGAGTAACATTTAGTCTTAGCTTCATTAAAATCGGTTCAATCTATCAAAAGTTATTGTAATTTTAATGAGGACGCGACTTATGTACGAGAGAAAAGTATATAAGTAAATGGAGTTAATACATTCAGATGACTTTATTAGTCACTGTATTATTTATATTAGGTTCCACGCGAACGGAGTCACGGGCACAGCTATTCTATACTAATATTATAAAGAAGTAAAGTTTGTGGGTTTGGATGTTCGGGGTAATCTCCGGTACTACTGATCCAATTTCGAAAATTCATCCTTTATTAGAAAGGTATATTATCCCTGAGTGCTATAGACAAATTTTTATTTTGGTAAATATATTTTTCCAATAACTAATCACAATAAATATAACTAAAATCGCTAAAAATTTTATAATATGGCGTGTGCTGCTTCAACGGTTTCAAATAAGGAAATAAAATCATTTCATATTTACATTTCGATCTGAAATATAACTACCGACTCAACCGATCATAATGAAATCTTGCATATACGATGTCATGTCTACAAGGAAAGGACATGGATACATTTAAGCCAAGAAAGAATGTACTGTCTTTGAGATATAGATTAAATCTACCATAACACGAGCGAAAGGTAATATGAATGTATTCATGAAATGTGTGTTTTACGGTATATATGAGTTCTATTTAATATCGCTTACGTTGTTAGTACCAAAAAGGCTTGGTAACGTAAAAGTTGCCTAACGGGGTGTGGCCGTCGCCGGCCGGGACACCACGATCGATACAGCCACGTTTTAGCGGCAAGTTACCCGCAATCTTTAAACTGTCGTTTATTCTGTCAAGCCGGTTTTTGGTGTAAAAAGGCTATTATAGAGTGGATCAATATGTGAACTATGATGAAGTTTGGAATTGACCATTCTCTGCGCGTCCACTAATAACGATTGTATCGTGTAACGTATTTTAAATATATACGATAAAACGATAAACCCAATCAATTTTATTGGTGGTTCTTCTCGATGACTAGGTTGTTTTCCTAACTGGTGATAGTTTTTACGTACATAAGCGTCTTCTTAGGGCCTAAATCGAACTATAAGCAATCTATTTATAATTGTCATTGTAAGTAAAGTACAGTATTGTTTGATGAATTAAATATAAGCTCTTGTGACAAACAATGAATTGGTTTATTGTCTTAATTATTAACCAGGCGTATTACTCTGCGCTTTTTAATTAAAATATTATTCAAATTATACAGAGACTTAATACCAGCTACGTAGTGACCATTAAATCTTAAGTCCCGGCGCTAGCGAACAATGTGGTGATTATCAAGGTAGGAAGAAGTGCTTGTTGGCCAAGTCATACTACAAAACTTCCATCTTTTAGCATACACTTGTTTTTTTATAAATTTTGTCGGCTTTAGCGTTTTACTATAATCTCATATGTTGTCAGCATCGTAGTTAGATGCAATAGCTCTCAAGTGCTGCAGCCTAACCTATAAGTGCTTGGGGGCTTGGTGTTAATTCCCGTCTACAGGAAGTGTATCTCTCATTCCGCTGCATATGCTCCCCGGGTGGTGCTAAACAATAACAAATGTTTTGGCCGCTGCACGGTTCCACATATATTGAACTTCACAGCGACAAATAGTGTAAACAATCAATCAACGATA
>MU158915.1:432220-609197 GCA_015888305.1 Antheraea pernyi | reverse complement strand
TTTTGTTAGATTAAAATGACCGACTGAAGTACTACTGCTGAAGAGCTGCAGTATATTCGCTTAATGGGTTTGCCAATTGCTGGACATCCTTCTTTATTCACATATATGTAATTGTTTTGCTGATTCTAATAAACTATTTTGTTCCATCTTTCTTTCTACAAAGGGATTCTTTTGGTATCTTTTTCCTCGTAAGTACACATAAAATCGTATAACCGATCATCGTATAGGTTGGCACATCTATGTATTTTGTTACCATAATTCGCTAATAGATAATAAACATATTAAAATATAAAGGTAGAATACGATTGAAAAACTGTTCTGACAACCCTAAGAGATACAAGCAATAAGCCGTTTGTGGCAACACAATTATTATAAAGAAGATTATTTTCAATGTTCCGCGGTCGGTTATCATAACTGAAATAATAATATAGAATGTAAAAGCAAAAATCACACGACGACCAACTGAAGAATAGACGCTGATAAGAATAGAAAGGCGAACGATTCCGTTTCGAGTTGTAAACAGATTTAAAACGATTGTGGGAACGGAATAAGGAACTAGTCGAGTTTCTAAAAAAGAAACGCATTTGAAAGATAATTATTAATAAATAGATCATGTTCATGATTTTTTGTATAGAGTACGGAATTCCGTGATAATTAAATGCACGGGAAGCATCGTTTCGATTTTGTCAATAGATATTACAACATGTACACACTACAATATAAAGTGTAAAAAGCAATGAATGATGGATTTTGTTAGATTAAAATGACCGACTGAAGGACTACTGCTGAAGAGCTGCAGTACTACTATACTGCAATATATTCGCTGAATGGGTTTGCCAATTGCTTTACATCCTTTTTTATTCACATATATGTAATTGTTTTGCTGATTCTAATAAACTATTTTGTTCCATCTTTCTTTCTACAAAGGGATTCTTTTGGTCTCTTTTTCCACGTAAGTACACCTAAAATCGTATAACCGATCATCGTATAGGTTGGCACATCTATGTATTTTGTTAATTATTCGCCAATAGATAATAAACATATTAAAAGATAGATATAGGTAGAATACGATTGAAAAACTGTTCTGACAACCCTAAGAGATACAAGCAATAAGCCGTTTGTGGCAACACAATTATTATAAAGAAGATTATTTTCAATGTTCCGCGGTCGGTTATCATAACTGAAATAATAATATAGAATGTAAAAGCAAAAATCACACGACGACCAACTGAAGAATAGACGCTGATAAGAATAGAAAGGCGAACGATTCCGTTTCGAGTTGTAAACAGATTTAAAACGATTGTGGGAACGGAATAAGGAACTAGTCGAGTTTCTAAAAAAGAAACGCATTTGAAAGATAATTATTAATAAATAGATCATGTTCATGGTTTTTTGTATGAAGTACGGAATTCCGTGGTAATTGAATGCATCGGAAGCATCGTTTCGATTTTGTCAATAGATATTACAACATGTACACACTACAATATAAAGTGTAAAAAGCAATGAATGATGTTAATTACGAATCAATTTTGAATAATACAAAAGTTAGCTACCTAATATTTATTTTCACCATAAAGATACGCTACTTAGTGTTAATTTATTTTAAAAATACGAAGTGGTCAAACTAACAAATATATCTATAGAAAGAATCTAAAATGGATTGAAGTATATGAATGTTCCCCTACCTAGTACCTAGTGAGATTTCGGCTTTATTTCAATTTCTTTACATGTGATCACGTTTGAGAGAGAAAACTCTTCATTTTCTTAAACTGTCACTCAATTCTGGGCTGTGTTAGGAAAGTAAAAAAGCTACAAAGCTCTAGCTAGAAAGTTATCAAAATCAATCTCAAAGTTCTATCTTAACAGACACGCATGAAAGCGAATTTATAAAATCGTGGTTACATACAAAATATCAAGGTATGCTAATAACTACTTCTTTTTTCTTAACAGAAGTATTAAACAAACATGACTGAAGTTAAAATAACTACAATGAGAAGATAAAACGAGAACTGAGAACATATTTTAACGAGACTTTGGTTAAGAGTTGGAGAACTTCCAAAATCTGGGTAACATGTCTATTACATATAATAAGCATCTAAAACTTACGTGTCTGTACTTTTTAGAAATCGGTAAAATTGTTATTGGGATTCATGACAAAATTAGAATAAAAAAGTAGTCCGGTGAAGCTGGTAAGGCCTTGCTAGGCCAATAGCGTAATCATTTGGAGAAAAAAAAAATATTTAAAAAAAAATTGAGCCATCACGGGACAGCTGGCAGACGTGAAACATCGAAATTGTTTTGTATAAATTATATGCATAATAGAAAAGTTTACAACAGTAATCAGCTATGGCATAATGAAAAGATTTATTTGTTCCATCAAATAATGTCTGTTTATTTATTTATTACATAAATATTCATTTTTATTAAATACAAAAAATTCAAAATTTAAAAATTACAATAAAAATAAAAGACAATCGACATTTAATCCCGATAAAATCCGTCCGACAAATAAAACGATTTTCAAGAGAACCAAGCTGCGACCACCAGCTGGCTATTAAATCTAGACCGCCGCATCGTCTCCAGCACGCAGCACGCGTACCGCGACTCCTGCACACGCACACGCTCACACCCCCGCGCACGCGCACACACCCGCGCACGCGCGTACCCCCGCACACGCGCACACCCCCGCGCACACCCCCGCGCACACACTCACCCGCGCCGTGAGCGCCGGCCGCGCGCCCTCCAGTATCGCCTCCTTCACCGCCTCGTGCCCCTCGAACGGCTGCCGGCACGTCACTATCTCGTATATCAGCATCCCGTACGAGAAGCAATCCACCTGCCGCACACGACACTCTCTCCCTTACACACTACATTCAACTCAGAATAAAAAGGCAAAGAGTAAAATGTACGAAACGCGGGGCTGCCACTGTCCCGGATACTAAATTAATCTCAGAATTATAAAATAACCAACAATATCGTATTTAGATATAGTAAAAATAAATCATGCGTTTATAGACATTGGGGGAAAAACAGTTCGAGAGCATTTGAATAAGGATGGATATCAAACAAAAAAAAACTGAGCCGTCACGGCACGCCTGGCAGATGTGAAACATAGAAATTGTTTTGTATAAGTTACATGCCTAAAATAACAGATTACGACAGGAATCAGCTATGGCATAATGAAAAAATTAAATCATTACAAATTTGTTCCATTAAATAATGACTATTTATTTATTTCATCACATAAATATTCATTTTTATTAAATACAAAAAATTCAAAATTTAAAAATTACAATAAAAATAAAAGACAATCGACATTTAATCCCGATAAAATCCGTCCGACAAATAAAACGATTTTCAAGAGAACCAAGCTGCGACCACCAGCTGGCTATTAAATCTAGATTCTTCACGCCTTTTTGATTTACAAGTATATAATAATTTTTAATTTCTAAAATAAGAAAGCTTCGCAACAATTCAGAGGCGACGTCTTCTCGTCAACAGTTTTCTCTAATAAACGCTATACTCCTAAACGAGTACATAATTATTAAGATATTAAATTTAATAGTCAACAATACCAATGCGAGAAGCAGAGAAACGTCGACTCATTACTTTCGTAATAAAGTATTTATTCTTGAAATGTGAGATACCGAATGTTTTCACTCACAACTCTAAAGTTATATGATATGTTAATATGACATTAAAAATCACAATATCGTCATGAAATTCGAGTAGAAATTTGTACGTATTCAGTGAAAAGTAAACTTTGTTAGTTTGGATATTTGTTTATAATCAATTGTAAAAAAATCTTATCACTTTTTAGATTCAATTTTCGTAGATTATGAGCTATATTGTATAAATTGTTATTGAAGCTGGGAGAGTTCTGCTATTATTAGATGATGCAAATCTTTACTTGTAAAAATTCAAACAGTATCCATAATTTTATTACAACTCGATACAAAAGAGTTTATGGGTACAATATTATTGTTAGTGTTGACAATAACGAAACTATATAAATTGTAAACAAATTCATTTAAATGTAAGTGATTTTCACAGTGCACTGTGATTTTTAATGTTATTTAATTTTACGGACTTTTTGATACATCGATTTTAAATTACGCGTTAGTCCTAGAGTCATTTTTACGAATGACTTTTGTCTGTCGAATACAATTGTCGGTTTAGAACGAATAACGAATACACACGCACACGGGAATTTTATAATATATATTTATATACATACATATGTATATCGATTATGTTATTAACATAACGCAAATTTTAATTTGTAGTCAGGTGGCCATAATTTTATCCACGTGTTTAAAAAATATAATCACAGAAGTATTAAAATAAAAAAAAACTGAAAACTTGACATACAAAATTCTCAGGTGAGAATTATTATTACAAACAACGCACAACACTCTTACAAGTGAGCGATAAACGACGCTGTGATTTCACTATCGAAACCGCACATTTAAATCGTAGAAACCGTGTTAAGTTTGTCTAGGGATTAATTTCACCAATTTGTCTAATATGCAATCGTAACTAGAATATTATAGGGTTATATAGACTTGCTTAAATTGTATTAATAAGTTAAACCAATGTGCATCTGTAATTTCACGGCTGTGATCAGTTATTGGTGAAAAATGATTGTATTATCCACTCCAATATATAATAATTAAAGTTTGTTCCACGAAAACGACATGATAGCGTATTCAGACATTGCGTCATTAGTCGTAGGTCGAAATCCTTGCGACTGTGTGGGAGCTTTCTGTGAAGGAAAATATCGTGAATCGTGGTGGGTAAGGCTTTTTATTGGCCCACCATACTAGGTGGCATCCTCAATTTGAAAATCGGTTGTCAAGCACCTATTGGTGAGTCTCGGTAGCTGCATTTGAGAGTTAGTCCCTTTAGGACTAGTGTTTATCATCCTGGACCACTTCGTCATTTACGTAACGCCAAAACCTACAAAAAAGTTAAAAAATATATAGCCCACTTTAGTTCCATAATTAAGCAAAAATCTCATGATCCCTCCTACCTCAACTGTTTAACTCCCTTATACCATTTAGACAATAAAGTATGTTATAACAAATAGTCATAGATACTCCCATCTGCCAAGTCGAAATGGAACAACGTTTGTATATGAACAGACCTATTTAATGTTAAGTATAGGAAAGACAAATGATATATGGGACCATAAAATTGCTCGACTTAACCCAGTAAATATCGATCAACTGCCCCAAGGATAAGACCGGTATAATTAAAGAGATAAGCTCTACGCATCGGCATTTCCTATAACTCATAAAAGTTGATTCATATATTTATGTAAACACCAAAACTGTTCTAATGAGGAGAGATACGCTTAATACATCAAGGTGGATCCTGAGAAAACAAAAATTACAACATCGTTCGACCATAAAACGTTCTCACAATGATTCCATAAATAATTCAACAGGCTCGAAACAATAGCACCTGCCTCCTGTGGGAACATTCGCATAGTTAGGGTGTAACGCATGGCGACCCGCCGGCAGGTATATTATATAATTGGAGCATTTATTAAACATTGTGGTGAGGATTATAAAAAATATTTAACATTTACAAAAGTAATTCCTATTTTATCACATTAAAATCAAACTTTATATGTAATTCAAAGCAAATATTTTAATCATTACATAGTATAAAACATAGTACTCTACCGCGTTTGTCTGTCTGTCTGTTCGCGATAAGCTCAAAAACTACTGAACGGATTTTCGTGCGGTTTTCACCAGTAGATAAAGTGATTAATAAGAAAGGTTTTGGTATATAATTTGTCAAAGGGTTTTTTCTATAGTCAGGGCGGGGCAACGTCTGCCGGGCCCGCTAGTTGTATCATAAATCATATTGATCATAAGTAAGGTTCTCACCTTGTACTTGAGAACTAAACGTAAGGTTTTAAATATAAGAAAAATTATACTTACACGTATGACAATAAATTATATCGTACGATATTAATATCAAACAGGAGAGAAGATCTTTTTCTAAATTAGGATCAACTTTTAAAATTCTTACTGATTTAGTGAAACAGCTTTTTATCTTTTTTTTTATGTCTTAGGTGGCAAACGAACCGGTGGGTCACCTGCTGTTAAGTGATCACCACCGTCCATGGACACTAACAACACCAGAGGAATCGCAAGCGCGTTGCCACCCTTTGGGGGGAAGGGATTCAGGGAGAGAGAGGGAGAGGCGGAGAGAGAGGGAGGGGAGGTGGGCCTCCGGCGCTCTCACTGACCGAACGAAACGCAAAAATGCAAGCACTGTTACTTCACGTCGGTTTTCTGTGAAAGGGTGGTACTACCCCGGACGAGCCGACCCATTCATGCTGAAACCAGTAATAGTTTCAGCGTGGCTCTACCACCATTAAAGTGTCTATTGGAACACGCAGCACTACTAAAGTACCGTGTTTATGATAAAACCAAGAAAATCATAAAGCATATCCTGAAGTAACATTTAGTTTTAGTTTCATTCGTTCAATTGAAAATCGTTTCACTCTATCAATAGTTATTGTAATTTTAATGAATTTGCCACTGCTTTTTTTAACATTAGGTTCCACTCTGACGGAGACGCGGGGACAGCTAGTAAAATATGTGACAACTCTAATTACAAGTGAAACTTTATATAAGAGACTTTAGACTTGACTTTTAGATTGTGTAAGAGAGCTTTAAAGAGACAATACGCAATGGTCAATAGTTTATGTAAACTCTATCCACGAAATTATAAAGACACTAGCGGGCCCAGCAGACAATGTCTTGCCCTGAAAATAATATAAA
Organism: Antheraea pernyi; assembly: GCA_015888305.1. Taxonomy (NCBI): domain Eukaryota; kingdom Metazoa; phylum Arthropoda; class Insecta; order Lepidoptera; family Saturniidae; genus Antheraea; species Antheraea pernyi. The sequence goes on along the minus strand of MU158915.1, from coordinate 602,397 downwards.
GTCCTGGGATCAGATCGCAGCGCCACTTAATGGGTCCAATCTAAATCACACTTAAATCCACCTGAACACACACATAAACTCTCTTCAAAATCGGTTTAGCTCTTTAGGAGGAGTAAAGTCACAATTACTTGATGACTGACTTTTACACGTACAGAAGAATTATTATAGCTTCACCGAACTACGGCCGTTACGGTGAGGTTTACAATATCTATACAACAGTCACAGTTCCGTAAATTATATATTGAATATAAGGTACATTAATCGGAATATATTAGTCAATATCGTCTTAAATATCTGTTTCTTCACTATGACAACTTAGATAAGTTAACCAAATGCTAAAGGCGTGAGATGTTAAGTTTCCCTTCCTAGAAAACTGAAAATGCAATAAAGAGTTTTCTCTTTATATTTTCTCGTTATCCACCTAAAGCAATGGTTAATGCTTGACTATATTTTACGACACAGTTTAACTATCGCCATAAAATTGAAATCTATACAAAATCATTTGACCACGCTATAGACAATTGTTTCTGAAGTGAAATTTACCGTTCACTATTTAATGTTTACAATACTAACAATTAACGTGGCATGTTATAATGAGTCCGCAATAGATGAAACAAATAATATAATTGGTATTCAGGCCACCAATGACATGGCACAACATAAGACAGATATTCGAATGGACGACGGAACGCGTACGAGACAAGTGTATGATACTTGAGATGCAACCTGATACGATAAAATTTAAGAGTTATGTGTAACAAGTGAGGATAACTTTATGTATGAGTATTTAGATTTGTCTGGAGCATACGATTCAGTCTCGAGTTCAATTTTTCAACTCTGATTCCATCGCAATAAAAGTGTAAACTCTAACTCTATCCATTTTATCATCATCATTACCCGTATCCCACCTAAGTAGGGTAAGCACAGCATGTTTTCTTTTTGCACTGACTCCTGTCAAATGTCATCTCAGTATTCACACCTTCTACGCACATATCATTTTTCACACAGTCCATCCATATCTTTTTCGGTCTTCCTCTACTCGTATATCCATCCACCATTATACTCAACACTTTTCTAGTTACATGGTTTTCATCTCTCCTCATGACATGTCCATACCATGCTAACCTATCTAACTAACTAACTCTATCCATTTTAATGACACAAAAATGATCAATTTTCCTTCGGGTTGAAGAAATAATAGCTGATGAAGACGACGCTGCTGCTGATGATGATGGTAATGATAGCGTATCAAATCCTTACAATGAGTCTGGGTTTTCCTCAAGTTTAAACGTCGCTATGAAAATATAGTATGGAGGTAGAGCTTTCTCTAATACTAGCCTATATAGCTACCATCCTCAAGTTTAAAGTTTGTCACCTGTTGGTGTTTCCGACAACTGCATTTGAAAGCCACTAGTCATTAAGGCCAGAAATGTAAACTTGCCTCGGGCGACCGCGGTACATTTAATTCGCAACTTTTTTAAAGCAAGTATTCAATACGTATTTAATTTTTTTGTAATAACACCGATAAAGACTATTGAAATGTCCCATGAAATCACAAATTATTAATAGCATGTTCAGTTTAACAACACAGTAGTTAGAACACATAAAAATAGAACCAAAATGACTTTACAATCAAAATATGTCACCTTTATTTACATACATTTAAAAATGATGAAGCGTTAAGTGGCAACGATTTAAAAATGAAAAGTGAAATTTCCGTTTAGCACACATCCATTTTATAATTAACGGGTACTCGTGAGTCTAGACCAAATTTGACACCTACATACGTGCCGCGGCCGTTCCGAAAACGAAAGTAAGTGTCAACGTGATAGCAAAATAGAATCAGTAAGAGCCAATAAGACTACGGATGCCGTTCGAGTTGATGCTGATGAGGTCGTGAACAGGGTCAACACTGTCGACACACTTCTCGAACTGTACAAACAGGTGTAACTTAAAAGCCTGACAATAATACAAATCGTAATTATTACTAACGGCATATATATCGATTAATAATAAGGTTTTGCATACTGACACCGTAACAAATGCTGACAAATTAGACGGATTTTTGTTTTAAGTGAAACTTCTTTAGGTGCGTTGTGCGGTATTTTTAGCAGGAGATAAATTTATAATCTCGCGTCATGACATGCTACAAAAGCATGACCGGCCATATCACGCTCACGCGGCTTGCGTCATAGGTACTAACGACATATAGTATAGGGTCCTGTGTACATGTAATATTGATATTTTGCAGCTCATCAGGCGTTTGATTGATTAAAAGACTTTATAAAAATGTATATAATTATCTCTGGGCATGAATACCGTTCAACGCGCTTGAAGAAATTTTCACTATATAAAAATTGAATGTAACAATACACCTTGCTTATAGTATTTCTTTGTAGAAAATCTTATCCATTTACTTCCCCTCCTCTGCGCATGCGTACAACACCGCTTGCCCCACCTCAAATGTCACTAAACATACGCGTTTTTAAAAAAAAATCGTGGTATGTTAAAACTATAATAACATTGTATTAAATGAAAATATCAGACTATTTTTGAAATTATACTTCTTTTTAGGCGCGTTAGGGAATAATGATGAGAGTAATTTGCGCGCGCACACCGTCACGAAAAACCGACACCCTGAAGTTATTACGATGCGCGCGCACACCGTCACGAAAAACCGACACTCAGAAGTTATTACGATGCGCGCGCACACCATCACGAAAAACCGACACCCTGAAGTTAGCTATAGTCAACTTTTTCTATTGTTAGTGTCGTTTTTTCTACAAACGTAGAATAAAGCGAAAGATAGAATTTTTGAAAAGATTTTTATCTTGTTACGCCAGAGAAGTTTAACTTCTAACGCATGTACATAAATACACATACACTTTTTTTTAGATAAGGACTAAATATCTCAAAAGTATAAAAAAACTACTAAAAAACTACCGAAATCTGTCCAGTAGCTTTTGCATAATGCGCACACAACTATAAATAATCTTTTATCATTTTATGTATATCATAAAAAGATAATATACATATGTGTTCAGGAAGATAATCTTTTATTGAGAGTAAAATGCATATTCAAATTCGCGGCGGAGTTTACAAGGAATAAGGAAACACCTAGACGACGCAAAAATCTACAATGTTTTATAATATTTATTAATAACTCTAGCTGACCCGGCGAACTCTGTTCCGCCTTAAAGGAAATAAATAATCAAATTTTTGAATTTATTAAGTTAATTGTTTATTAGAAAATACAAATAAAAAAATTAAGTATATTAATCATTCCTTAATGTTCCTGTATTTTGAATTTTGGAAATACATTGTTGATAAGTTCATCTTTTGATGAGACAAAGTTACAGAAATTATTTGTAAATGATATCCGCTCGATTCGTCGACAGGTACTTGACCATTACCGATAGTCAGCAATTGCTCAGAAAAATCTTCAGCAGATGTATCATTAAGCAATGCAACTCTCATGTTTCTTGTCAGCTGCAGTTTCTTCACATGTCTTCTTATCCTATGTACGTCTCCTGGCTCTAAGCTACCTCCTCACCCATTTTCAGCCAAATCGGTACAGCTGTTCTTGAGTTATAAATAGTGTAACTAACACGACTTTCTTTTATATATATAGATATAATGTAACAGATGCGTGAAGAAACTTTTATTTCGTTTGTTCATACCGCCTTTTGACAATTTCACGCAAAAATATCACTGTAAAAGTGTAAATTCCAATCGATCGCTCACGAAAACTCATATGCTATTGATAATGCGTTTACAATCAAATACATCAGACAATAGACACAGCGATAGAAGGTAAATTTAAAAAGTTATCCGTATAAATGAAACCGTTATGATTTGTAAGTGTGTAAGGGCCGACGCACAAAGATTCGCCTAAGACAAAGTAGGCACCGTTACATAGCATTAGGGTTGGCAAGGTACAGTTTTTCCACACTTTATTTATAGAACCACTGAAAAAGACTTAGTTTGTTTTTATTTTTAAACTGTGAGATACTATAACAGATACGCAAGAGTCTAATAGCACAATTTTTACAAAAATGCCACTGAGTAGTTACTAAGCTGTTAATAATAAAAAAAAGTGTGTGTATACTTACGTACACGCGTTAGAAGTTATACTTCTTTGGCGTAACAAGGTAAAAATCTTTTATTAATTTATTTATAAACTTATTACACATTAAATAAGAACGTGAAAATTTATTTAAGTTCATTATGTAAATAAATAATACATACCGTCAACTAACCCCAAAATGTCCTTACTTTTACTTTGTTGATAACTTTTTTTGAAAAACTAAAATGTTGACTATTGCTAACTTCAGGGTGTCGGTTTTTCGTGATGATGTGCGCGCGCATTGTAGAAATTTGCTCTCATCATTTATCTCTAACGCACCAAAAGTATAACTTCAAAAACTCTTAGAAGAACTCTTAGAACTCTAAAAAAAACTTTTGCTGTTAGATTTTTTGTAATTGTTTTTATCAATAAAGAACCCTTGCCGGCGACTTTGTCCTCGTGAAAATTGTCTTTTTGTTTTATATCATGAAAACTAGATGTTTTATTATGTATCACTTTGTGACCTATTTATTTTATTATTACTACTCGACTCCTAACTTGTCTTTATTAAATTGTATCACGACTGTTTAGCTCTAAACGGAGGGCAACATGATATATAGGCTTGACAATACACTGAAAAAATATCTATGACACAGTAGATATCTTGTCGAAATCTATTCAGCCGCTTCGGATATTCTTATTTATGTATAACTAACGAACCGCCCCAGCTTTGCACGGGTGCAATGTAGATACTAATATGGGACAGTGTGGAGTGATTACTAATATTATTTAAGATATGCAATTCCGTATTAAATTAATTACATTACATCACATTACAAATCTTTGAATTTTTCGGCTTTTCTGTACTATAATATATATGTATTATACGTATAAACCTTCCTCTTGAATCACTCTATCTATTGCTGAAAACTGTATTAAAATCGGTTAAATCCTTTAAAAGATCTAAGCGAACAGACAGCGGAAGCGACTTCATTTTATACTATGTAATGGTATCAATTGTACGTATTTATTGTTACAATTACAAATACATTACTACGAAGTTCTATAATAGCGTTTATTATTTCTCAAATTAGCTAACAATAGGCTATCTATTTACGAACAAACATGAATGATGCTCAATGCACAAAATGATGATATCAAAGGTCAAATCTTATATAGGTTACTTATAACAAGAATTATGAGTTAGTGCCACGTAAGTTTTTATAACTACCTGCGTAGATTGTATAGCGTGTGAGAGAGAGAAAGCACATTATGTACCGACTAACATGCGACCTAAAGATAAATAAGATTCCCACGGATAATAGACGCGAATAAATTTAATACAAATGTGTTTAAGAATTGTGGTGCATCACAATGGTGTTATCATATATATTAATACGTGAAGCCCAAACTTTGTATCCCTTTTTGAGAGAAATGCGAACGGATGAACGTGAAACTTGGCATAGTTAAAGTTTATATGGAGGAGAAGTGCAGAAAGGTATTTATTCTATATAAAATGCATTAGAAGTACATTAAATTAATTAAAATATGCATTACTCACACTACTGCTTCAATTTTACACAACATATACACGCATGTAAATAAAAAAGACATTTTGACATCTGTCAATAAAGGACTTCAAAAAAGGTTGTGAAGGAGGTTGCTATGCTCGATTGTATGTAATATTTTACTCTTATGTTCCAATTACCCTTTTTCATTCTACATTCAACAATGATATTGTAACATACAACTATTATTATAGTATTTATCCCTTTAAAAAATCAATGAACTATGGTCGAATGTCGACCACTGGGCGCCCACTAGTAATTATTTAATACTAAAAATACTATAAAACATAAGCAGCACACCGTTTGTCCCATTTCTCCGCGACAAAAAAAACACAAACACTGCTTATAAAAATGTAATTTATAAAAAAACTCAAATTTAACTTTCTTTATCTATATATATAATACGAATGTAAAGGTAACGTGTCTGTACTCTTTAAAGTTTTTGTAAAAAAAATGTTGCAGGTATCTATAAATAAGTAATAACATACATTTCAATCATGTTTGGAAATTTCTGTCTGTCTGTTTGTTTGTTTGAACACGCATCACTGCCTGCGTTCATAATAATACCTTTTCAACCATAAAGCATATCTTCGAGTAACATTTACTCTTTGTTTCATTAAAATCGGTTCACTCTATCAAAAGTTTTCTTTTTTATGTCATAGGTGGCAGGTGGATCACCTGATGTTAAGTGATGACCCCCGTCCATGGACACTAACAACACCAGAGGAGTCACAAGTGTGTTGCCACCCTTCGGGGGGAAGTGTTAGGGGGAGGGAGAGGGAGGGAACAGAGGAGAGGGGAGGGGAGGTGGGTCTCCGGCGCTCTCACTGACCGAACGAAACGCAACAATGCAAGCACTGTTACTTCACGTCGGTTTTCTATGAGAGGGTGGTACTACCCCGGACGAGCCGACCCATTCATGCTGAAACCAGTAATAGTTTCAGCGTGGCTCTACCACCATTAAAATTTTAATGACAATGTGACTTAAGTACGAGAGAAAAGTAGATAATAATTATACTTAATACATTCAGTTGACTGTATTAGTCACAGTTTTGTATATCAGATTCCACGCGGACGAAGTAAATATAAAGAACATAAGATAAGGACGAAGATAAATATATCACGATAACACATTAACTAAGGATCAAGTTCCTAAGAAGTAAAAGTTAAAATTAGATCGAAATTTATTCAATAGTTTTTGAGTGACCTCCATCATTAGTATTATTTAAATACAGTAGAGAAGAGACAAAAAAAATGTATTTACTGAATTGACAACCCTACAAAGCACTCGAGTGAAAAGTAACACAGGTTCGACGAGAATTAACGTTGGTGTTAATTTAGGCTATTGGTCATTCAGAGATGAAGTTGTCAGAGTAACTTACTAAGTAGTTGTCGAAGTTAAAATCTCGTTTGATAGAAACGTTTTAACCTGTGAGATGACAGTTCGTTGACCCTTCGCTTGTTACAATATATTCTCCCATTTAACTACTTTTCGAAGAAATTTTTATAAACTTGGACTTGAAAGAGAATATTTAAATCTCTTGCAAGTAGGTACTGCAAAAATACAGGACGGGTGACGTGTTGATCTCAGAACAACTTAGCAAAATTAAGAAGCATGATACCGTTGTATTAAGCCTAATTGAAAGCTCTTTTGTTTTATTGATTAATTCCAGTGGTCTAAATCCGATCGTAAATATTGTTTTAAATTCAAACGTTATTAAGAGTCCGTGGTCAAAGATTATAGTACCTCTGGGTATAATCACTGCCCATATTTTTTTTTTGCGTCACGTTATCTGCGAGTATCATACAAATATGTCATTCTTCATATATTTTCATTTTAATAAAATACATATATGTATATTATACTAGCTTATACTCGCGACTTCGTCCGCGTGAAATAGTTACTTTTGGGTACCGCTAACTGTAACTGGCGACTTCGTTTACTTAGGTGAAAATATTTTTATATAATACGTACGTTAACGACGATTTTTAAACATTCTTCACTGGTGTTCCACTCCTATTGGTCTTAGTGTGATGATATAGCCTATAGCCTTCCTCGATGGGCTATCTAACACTGAAAGAATTTTTCAAATCGGGCCAGTAGATCCTAAGATTATCGCGTTAAAGCAAACAAAGCTATTACTGGTTTCAGGATGAATGGGTCGGCTCGGCCGGGGTACTACCACCCGACCCATAGAAAACCGACGTGAAGTAACAGTGCTTGCATTGTTGGTTTTGTTCGTGCAGTGAGAGCGCCGGAGGTCCAACTCCTTTCCCCTTCCTCCCTCCCCCAACACAGTCTGGCAACGCACTTGTGACTCCCCTGGTGCTGCTAGTGTCTATGGACGATGGTGATCACTTAACATCAGGTGACCCACCTGTCCGGTTTCCTGATATGACATAAAAAAAACTCTTCAGTTTTATAATATTAGTATAGATGTAACTTTTTTAGGCATAATCTCTACTTGTATGTGTGTACTTGTTTGAGTACATAAAATGTATTTACATACATTTATATATAAGTGTATAACTTACTTTAAATCATATGATTCAAACTCTGTTGATATAAGGTAACAATGAGTATCCCAAAACAATTACAAGATTAGCCTGCAGATGAAATTAGTTCCCAAGTACAGTTACCGGAATAGACTGATAGATGCTTAACAACAAATTTCCAACCTACGCACATATGCAAGATAGGTGTCGACTTGATTGATTCACAATCTCCATCTGTATCGATAAGAAAAACATATTTATCTCTAAACACAATCAATCAACGTTGGAACCCATTTTAGACTTTTTTAAACAAATTTTCCCCTTAACAACAACAAGTCGTTTGTTTTTGACGAGGAGACTAAACGACGGTGCCATCACAAGTTTCACGGACGATTTGAGACGAGACAAAAAACGGTGGCGGCAACCGATTGATGTGGTCACTAAGCAACTAAAGGGTCTCGAATCCGATACGGAAAAACAACGGCAGACGACGCTTTCTTTATGGTAGTCATTGTCATTACGATCCGACACAGTGACTGAGTACGAGGTATCTACAAAGAACGACGTGTAATAATGCAAAAGTTTTCATGGTTTCATACCTATAGACCGACACTTGAAACTGAAGTCGATACTTGAAATATAATCTCCAGGTAAATATGTGTATGTAAACATAAAGGCCAAAATGAGTACGCAAAGATAACAAAGCTGCTAGTTACTTACCAAATTAATTACCATTGCAATTGATATGTATGATATATAATTAATTTAAGAACGAATCGCGAAACCAAATCAAGTTTTTTTTTCGAACTGACTACGCTAGTGGCCTGACTGGTCTTTACTGCTTCACCGGGCTAAAGCGAGCACTTCGCCGCCTGACAATAAGCTCAATATTGCTAGAGTAGCTTGGGATGTTGGGAAGTTGGATGCAACTTGGCCGATGCCAAATGAAGTACTTGATGTAATTTATTGACACTTAGAACTGACTACGACACACGTATGACAAAGAATACTAAATGCTAACCAACATAGTTTCCTATTTGACTGCTACAACGTACTTTTCTTGCCTTGAGAAAACGTATATCTGCTAATTAAAAAATAAATATATATAAATAAAAAGACATTTTACACTATATTTACTATACACACGGCTTCCCGCGCATTTCGTATTATTTGTTTTAATTATAATTACACCTTGGTGTGGTCAATATTTGAGTTATAATCAAATGTAAATTATGTACAATCTCCATGTTTAAATAAATACTAACTAAACATACCAATTTACATGACGATCAATCAGAGAATTATGATACGAGTTATTATAAAACAAATAGCGTAGAAACCTAATCCATGAAAAAGTGAAAGAGGTGTGTGCCAACATTGATCAGGTTCATATGACACCATCAAAATGTTGTATTATTTGAACGAACAACAAGTACGACAAACTAGCGATGAATAATCAGGGAGCAAAGTCAACGTCACGGTAGAGATGGCAAGTCGGGCGCGCGACACGGGCGTCGCTCATTTATATTACCTTCACGGCTTTAATGATGTAATAGCGGCTGAACAGCGATGACAGAGAAAAAACAACTGACGAACGAACGACATTGATTCTGATTTTGAACTTGAAATGCAACGCAATACCGATCATTCGGTAAAAGATACGATATCAATATCTTACGGCCTTGGAAAGAGATTCGGTACTTATTGTAATCTATGATTTGAATTTATGTAGAGTTACGCATTAACAGTTTCAAAATAAATCTGTAAATATTTATGTTTATCATCCGTTCCATTATCTCGCTTACAGCTTCCCAGTAACAAGATTCTTCTATCACTACATATAATAAAATAAAGTCCTCTGCCATGTGTCTGTCTGTTCGCGATAAACACAAAAACTACTGAACGGATTTTCATGCAGTTTTCATCAGTAGATAAAGTGATTCATGGGGAAGGTTTAGGTATATAATTTGTCAAAACCTTTACTTTTATTATTAGGGCGGGATAACGTCCCACTAGTGCTTATATATATAATTTTGAATGTTGCACATTACCATACCATTCTATTTCCTTTAGACCAACGTATAAATGCAAATTCAGTTGCTAAAGAAACCTAATAAGTTGAAAAGTCTAATCGGTATGGAACATTCGAGACGGAAAATTACATCAAAAACCCAAACAAAAATCACGTGAAAACAAAATGCACGTAAACGCATCTAGGAAACTTTAATGATGCTACAACAAACAAGATAATATACGAAACTCATGATAACGGAGTTGTTGCGACAAAGAGCGTCACCGAAACGCGTTCGTTTTACCGAACACAACGAACACTGAACTCGCAGACAAGTGATAATTGGATAACAGTTACATGACAAGGTCGGATTTCGCAAACGCACCAAGGTTTTAATTATTCATTAATTTGTTGCGTCTAATATCTTAAATTTATTAGATTCTTACCATATTTCAACTAAAGCAGTAAAAAAACTGATATTACAGTAACTTTTCGAGCTAAATTGAATGCTCAATAGCAAATGACAATTTTATCCATACATTCGAGGTTCAAAATCGGATTTAATGGGTTCTTTATGTTACCTCTATGCGCACCTTTACACTGAACTATCTGTTTTGCTAAATTCCAAGTGGACAAAGTTGCAGGAAACAACAGCTAATAGGAGTTAAAAAAACTATCTTCGCTAACGCATGATATCAGATTAAAAGCAATTAAATCCTTCGTAACATAATCTGTTCAGTCGAGCATATCCGATAGCTCGTGATGCGCATTTTCTTATCTTCTCTCTCGTCTTTGTGGTTTCTGCTGAATTCGCATAGTTATCACGTTTCCATTCAACCCATCGTCAGTGGTTACTCGCCTCGTTAGGTATTGGTTTCTCAAGTTTATGACCAATCAACTAAAATACTAACATAGTATTCCATTTATAATAAAACATATACTTAATGCTACGAGTAGCATATTTTAAAATATAGAAACACCACGTCATTTCACTTACGTTTACGCTTATTTTTTATATTTGACCATCATCTCACCTTATGTTAAATGAAGATGTGTTCCAAGACGGTAGACACGCAAAATCTCTAGGCAAACTAACTTTCAAGCTCAGTTTCCAGCAGACACCTTTTTTTATGTCATAGGCATACGAACAGGTGGGTCACCTGATGTTAAAAGATCACCACCGTCCATAGACTCTAGCAACACCAGGGGAGTCGCAAGTGCGTTGCCAGGCTATGTTTGGGGTCAGGAGAGGGAGGGGGAGAGGAGAGGGGAGGGGAGGGAACGTGGGCTTCCGGCGCTCTCACTGACCGAACGAAACGCAACAATGCAAGCACTGTTACTTCACGTCAGTTTTCTATGAGAGGGTTGATACTACCCCGGGCGAGCCGACCCATCCATGCTGAAACCAATAATGGCTTCAGCGTGGCTCTACTGCCTACTGCTTCACCTATAAATGCTTGACGCCAGATTTTGAACTTGAGGCTCATAGCTAGCCAGCCGGTCTTTGAAAAAGACAAACCATGATACCACCATTCAACGGAATGTTTTCCACCAATAGAATTCTGACCAACGTTTATCGACACGGTGTCAACACATTAATCAAACTATATCAGCCAAATGTCGCTTCAAAATTTGGGACAACAAGTATGTTGGATTAGAATCAATCCATCTAATAGGAGCTCGAGACTTGCAGGCCGGCATGATAACGATAACCGCCGATGTGTCCTAGATCTTTCGACTGTTGGGGTTATTTTTAACTGCGTTGTGCTTATTATAATTATTATGCAGCCATTCTATCATGCAGTAAAAGAAAAATAATGCAAAATCACTTCAATTTTACCTCTTTACTTTGTACAGCTCTTTTAAATATGATAATAAACGTATATAAAATATTCATGATTAGATTTCGCACCATCTCAAGCGGAGTTTTACTATACAACAACCGCGGCTAACCGCAGTCACGTTTCGAGATATCGACCGCTGCAAAGTTGATATAAAGATATCCTTTTATGACTAGTACAGGACCTCTTAGAAAAAAAAGCACCTATTTTAAATTCATAATAAGTGAGCAAACGTATAGTGGTAGATATATTTTCTCTTCTATAATATCTAAATTACCCACATTCTTATATTTTTCTAATTTACAACCTCTATTCTAATCCAGCCACATTACACGCATCATTAAAAACAGTAATATTTCTATCATTCTTATTGAAGGTATCCTTCTTCTTCTTTAACTTATGGCGTTGTGTGTAATTATTACACAATTCTGCCAATGTCATGTAGATATAGTGTATGCGCCGTCTGTGGAATATCATTGCCCATACCCTGTCCACGCTTAACTTAAAGACACTCTAGCTAATAATCTGTATCGTAATTTTCTCTCTCCTAGAGGATATAGGATCATGTTAGATAGTCCATAAGCTTTCTCAATAAACCCTTATCCTAAAAACATCATAAAAGCGAAAGTGAATTGTTTATTAATTTGGCTTTCTTAACTTAACTGTTCAACCGAGCATCATGAAATTATGCATACACGGTGTCAAAGGAACAGAATAGCAAGTAGAGTAGCATTCGTCCAAAAAAATACTATTCTCGAGAGATTGGGAATCCTCTAATCTACCCTAATGCAACAGGTAACAGCGAGTTAACCATAAATACCACCCATCGATACTCTTATTATATATACAAATAATTATATTTTTTTTAATCAAAGTTGTAATGGTTGAACGATTAAGAGTAGCGGAACTTTAATCCAATTTTCGCTTCTTTTAGCCCAGTAGAATACCAATTAATAATCCGAAGTACACCTTTAACACGAACTGAATTACTAGCATTATCTGTAACTGGCGCTTTGGAAAAATATCGCAAGGAAATATTAACAATTGAAAAATATCTCCGGTAGTCCGGTGAAGCTGTTAAGACCTTGCTCGTCAATAGCGTAGTCAGTTCGAAAAAAAAAATTATGTCTATGTACACCACAAAATCGAGAACTATCGATTCCTCGGAGTTTTATAATCGATAACATATCATAGCTTGGTGTGATAATAATAATGTAATATTGATATTTTGTACTGAGCTTGTGCTATTTGATTAATTAATAAGAACACAGTTATTCCACTTTTGTCCATTTAGCCCGACTTTTGCCGGCAATCTTATAACTATCTCAACTTCTTTTTTTATATTCTTTCCATGATTTTAAATATCTGCAGCAAGATAACGTCTGCTTACCGAATTCACTAGTATTAACTAAGATAAAGTCACGGTGTTAATTTCTATATTACGTTAATACTATATAATACTACTAATACTATACTATACTATAATATACTATATTATATACTATACTATACTATATAAATACAATATAATCTCTTCAAACTTGTAATTTTGTATTTGTAACACACAGTGGCGATACACATTACGCATATAGTGTACATCGGAATGTCCTTAAAACGCTTAAACATAGAACAACTTAGCGATATAAGCTCCCCCGAGTTTATTGACCCCGTGCTATATTATCAGTAATAAGTTAGGTATTATCGATTACAAAATGGTGATTTCTTTACATCGCTAAATTTAAGAATGTTACACCACGCTAAAATAAATGTAATAAAGATCTGAACCAAACCAACTAATCCGAACTACAGTAAACGCAATTTGCAAATAGACGCAATAACTTGAAATAGCCTTTTACCCTGTTATTAGTATTTAAAAATCATCTTTAATAAAAATTCGAAGTTAAATAAATCTGCCTGTCTATCTGACAATGAAATCTGGAGAGTACAGACCACTTTTCACCCCAGATATAACAAAAACGGTGATAGCTCTGAGGACAGCGTGTTTTCATACCGCTTCATTTGACGTAAGTTCGAATAGACGAGGAACTCTCATGAAGGGAAACATAATGATGAAACCGAAGCACGGTGGTAGGTATTTTACTAAACCCGCCTAGGTAACTACCACTGCCAAGTTGAAGATCTGTCACCAAGCACCTATTGGTGTGTTCCGGTAAGTGCACTTGAGAGCCAGTTTAGCGTGTTTACCATCTTAGATAATTTCGTCATTTAACATCAGGTGAAATTGTAATAATCCTATAAAGTATATAAAAAAAAACACACGCGGGAACAACTATTGAGTGATAATGTAATAACCATAGAGCACAATATAACGTGTCACTAATCTACAACAGTGGACATTATTATGAAACCTATTCCCACGATAATTTTGGATAGCCTTGGCGTGTTTAAATACGGTAAATTATTATATAGTATTACTAGAAGAACACAGAACACTTTCTGTGTAATGTTACATTTCATTTGTATAATCATTAAAGTAAGTAGTAAGCGCTCGTGGCTTAGTCTGCATTTTAAATGAGGATACTGTACATTATCTCCTTGGAGTTCTAACAATTTATATATCGCACGCCACGATAGCTCTAGGATGATTGGATTTTTGAATATTTTTTCTTATACTTTTGTATTATTAAACAATATCTTTATTTAATATATATGTATATTCTCTATTATTTTGATGTATAAGCTTAATTATTGTAATACTTGATGAGACCTTTTTACGTGAAAGAGCTAACGAAAATCCATCCATACTTACAAACTTTTCCCCTTTATAATTTTAATCATATGTACAAAATATTATGCTTCTAGACTCGCCGCTTAAAGTCTTACGATATATGTCATTCAGTCTTAAGGTTTCTTTAAATAAATTCTCTTTGAAATAAAAGTATGAAGACATTTTAGTATAAAAATCTCGTTTACCCTTTAGCAGAATTCGGTTAGAATGAGTAGTGTCGCTAATTACCGTATATTAAGATGTCGGAGCACTCCGTGACTCGCAACATAGACAAGCTCTTCGAAATGACAAGGAGTTCCGTATCACATTGCTATTAAAATATAGCAGAATCTTTAGTACACCTCAAAATGTATTCGTGATTTTAAATACATTTAAAACACGCAGTAGGCTGCATTAGGGATTATTGCCAACATGTTCCTTTGTAAGAGAAATAGAAACGAGAAAATAATGTAAATGGTTGTACGATTAACATAATTGCAAAAGAAACGACCTTGACCTCTTAAATGCTGCATGGATTTAATGCGAGCTACTGCGGTTAACGCGGTCTCGTTCTTGGCACAAATCTATTCACATCCAACGACACATTAGAAATACTTGTATTTTCATCAAATTTTCAATGAAAAATATAAGCCATTTTTATATTTTAAGGAAGGAGTTATTGTTTACTATGGGCATAAATAAACAACAGTAAAATTTATTGTTATTTGACGTTGATTACGTACAAACTGATGATTACTGGTGTTAAACAGTAGTGACCACGATAAAAGACTTAGCTAAAAACAGAAAAAGCAAAGCGAAATATTTTATTAGCATAAGTGGAGTTATTAGAAAAAAGCATTGTTCAATTAAACAGCATAGGATAGTAAAAATTTAAAGAACAACCATCTGAGGAACGATTTCGAACACGTCGCGTCAGAAATTGCGAATCAATAATCATAATTGCAAATGAAAAGAACTCTTTACTGAGCAGAAATAAAGACTTATTGAGATCAATACAGATTTTAGTACTTGAAGCGTACTTCTCCAGAAATCACGTTTTATAGTGAGCTAGAAGAAAATCGTCCACCAATCAATTATACGGATATGTTATAACCACTTAAAACAGTATAATACGCAGTAAATAATTAACCATTCATATGAAAGATATATACGGTTACAGAAGCCAGTAGAACCTTCAACCTTGAGATCTCACAACCAGACTCAGACACGAAAACCGCGAACGCATCAGGCCTACTCAATTTCGACACCGTATTTTGGTTCTATTCAATTCAAATATGTTATTGCACTATGCACTATTGTTATGAATAACTGGTTTAGACAATGTTATAATGTAATAACCTGATGAAGGAATGCCTTTATGAAGGAATGCCGTCACGATGAAGGTATCCATACATTTGTAACAACAATTACAGTTTATTCTTAAGTACACATGAGAGTTTAAACCTTCTTGTAAAATCACTTGAAATTCAAGAACATAATGTATATTGATCACTTGTGTATTCTCACTATAAAGGTAGGTTAATATAGTATTACAATAGACTCTATATCTAGTAGAATCATCAGCATAACTATTTCTATTCGGTTTTGTTTTATTGTAGCACAACAAATATCTATTAAAATACCCAGCTTTTTATTTGGCACTTCGCGTCGGGTAAGAGACCAAGATAATCGGCTAAGTTCGACTCCATGTAGCGTTATCTTTATCTATCACAGTTATTGCGTTGTGCGATACACCGGATAATTACAAAACCGAAACAAGCCGATCTTAGCCGAGCGTCGAACTTTTCACCCAGACGCGACGTGCCAAATCAAACGACGGGTACTGTAACGGCAGTCGGCATTTTTACCTGATAGTAAGTACTGGCCTAAATAAATATCTTTTTATATAATGTTTGAAAAACTATGTTGAAAGAAGAAGGGAACACACTGGCCAGGCGAACGTTTCATGGTTTCACAATTCAGTCATATATACATCTGACATATGGATTTATTTTCCTGTCGAAATAAATATTACCGTATATAAGTTTTATATATTGTTTTTATTGTCATGAAACTTGTTGAGAAATAAAATGTTAAATAACTGTTACTGGTCGCTACCCCAACATCATATTTATTTGAAATGGAATCAAATTTATTTTACTTTATGTTAGAAATACAGAGAAGTAAAATGAAATATTAATTTTAAAAAATTATACAAAAATAATAACAGTTAGTAGTTCTTAGTAACAATGTAGCTATGATATAACAAAATAATAGCAAAAAAAAAATCAAGTACATTCGCATGATTTCAAATCACATAAATATCTACATATTCCCATTCAGACATTTCAAACAATCTACTGACGTCTTTAGATAAAGATAAACACAAAATCACTTTCGATAATAAACGCCGTTCAAGATATTTGCTGACAAAGCCTATAGTGCTATTTATAAAAACACAGAATTCATTGTTAAAGGAGCTGATAAAGATATAAAATTAATTATCATAATCGAATATTATGATACAAAGAACGTCCTAACAGAATCATTCGTAGTCTATAAAGCTATAATATAAAATTCGTTAATTATTTATCTTTGCTATACTATGCGTAGAATCGTCGCCTTCAGATCAGTGTACTTCTTATTTTTTTATAATATATGACGCATAAAAACGAAGCTTGGTGTATGGTGATATGGTATTTTAAAAGATCTATACGATGGGGGCGACGCGGGGACGACTTCTGGTCTGCTTTTCTGGATCTTCGTCTTTGCGAGCTAGCATCAATATACATAACTGGCTGTGCTATCTGTATATCCTACTAAAATAAAATCAGCATAACATATGTTCCTCTTTTACTCTCCTCTTTCGGATGTCATCTCAGTATTCACAAATTATATACATACCATTCTTCACATAATCCATCCATACCTTCTTCGGTCTTCCTCTATTTCTATATCGGCCCACCTAAATTCTAATGATATAACTTTTATCCCTTCTCATGACGTGCCTTTATTACGATAATAAATGACTCCTCAACCCATCTATCACCAACTATAGCTTGGTAGTAGGACTTTTTCTAAGTCCGCCTGACTAACTATCACCCTCAAGTTGAAAATCTGTCGCCAAGCACCATTTGATACATTCTGGCACTTGAGACTGCACTGCACTCTTAGATCACGCGTCATTTCAGATGAGATTGTGGCCAAATGCTAAAATATATAAAGAACAGAAAAACGTATTTTATATTAAACTAGCGGACACGGCGGACGTTGTCCTGCCCTGATAACTAAAAAAATATAGACAAATTATATACTTAAATCTTCCCCATGAATTACTCTGTTAAAAGCCGCGTGAAAATCCGTTGTGTAGTTTTTGAGTTTATCGCGAACAGACAGACAGACGCGGTAGGGGACTTTGTTTTATACTATGTAATAATAATGATGATGATTAATTTTAGGCTTCATATTTCATTTTCTTTCATTATATTTTTTTCATTACTACTTAGGTACAATGATTGTTGCCCGATTTCCAGTTACCACTGTTACACTTTATACTTACGCCTCTAACAGTTTACTGGTGATGTGAAAATTACATCATTAGCGATCCCGGAAAATGTTGCTACAATTTTATGAGACAATTCCTATTTATATCAAGTCCTTTAACATTAAACGACGTTACACAGCCTCCGCAGTATTCGTGAGCCAAATATAAAACTTTCGTGTTAAACAGAGAATTATTCATCGCACACCAAATCTGTATTATAGAAATTATTCCTATAAGGGAACTTAAGACATAAAGCGGTCATATTTTTTCACGCCCACGATATTATTCACACGCTTTGAAGTATACTTCAATTTGCTAAATTATAACCTTGCGCTCATATGAAAACATTTTGATACATCTTTAACGTAGGCACTACATAAATGGGTTGCACTTTTGACAAGTTACTTTAAGCTTTATAGCTGCCATGTGTAAGAAAATGTACCAATTTTAACAGTAATCATTTGAAGTTTACTTTGAAAAGTTAATAACCTATAATATACAACTGAGACAATAAGACAAAATTCTTATTTTAATTTATAACTATAAGATGAATTAAATTGGATAAAAATAAAGTCATAAGATACATTGATTTTACCTTCTTGAACATAAAAGATAAGATTTCAAATGTCACAACTGCAAGGAGTAGAAGGCGTAACTAAGGACAGATATCAACTAGCACTCTATTGCAGATGGTTATAAATTAAAAAGAAGCATCAAGCATTCAAGTACAAGAATATATTCTCATAGTCTTTTAAATACAATATTTAAATGAAAAAAAAAAACAATTTACCTGGAAAATTATTTCATAGATCAGTGTACGATCAAGTATGAATGGTAAGGAAAGATTTAGAAAGAGATATGCAAAATTAAACTCGGCTTAAATTAATTGTAATTTTTGAAATATCAAACAGTATTACATAAAGGGAAAGTTACATTAAAAAAACAAACTCGCGAAACGTTACCGATTCCAATCTTAGACAAGAAAAAACCACAAACTCATTCTGCGTTTGTGATTCACAACCTGAGTTTTAATCTACGATCGGAGTTCGTTCGTCACAGTTCGAATTTGCACCTCGACGTTCCCACGGATGTGAATTCGCTTGTTTCATCCATAGCGCTATTAGTCGAGAGATGAAAAAGTGTTGAATGAACCATAATTAGAGATGCGATTAAGGCAATGTTTTGAATCGGATTCTAATTTAAATAGAAATAGCTATCTATTATCCTGTGTAAGATTTTACAACTCTGAAACATGTAAATAATTTGCTTCTTCTCACCCTTATCTCATAAGTAGGGTCGGCATAATATATTTCCCTTTTCTACTCTCGCCTATCAGATGTCATCTCAGTATTCACACCTTTTACACATATATCATTTTTCACACAAACCATCCATACCTTTTATATCCATCCAGCACCATACTTCAAACTTTTCTAGTTACATCGTTTTCATCTCTCCTCACGACATGCCCGAACCATGCTAACCTATTACTCCTCAACTTCTCTGTCACTAGTGCAAATTTTACACTGTAATTATACAGCTTTAATTGTGTTTTTTTCTTCATTTCTTAATTCCTTTGGATATAGGTTTTTTCTATCAATAACAAATTGTTAAATAGTTTATTTAGATTTAAAAATCAAAACAGGTTAAACATAGCAATCTTGTTAATTTTTTTGTTAATGGTTTGCTCATATCTATTAACCAAGCCAGATTAGTGATGGAAAATTATATACGGTGAGACTGAGGGTAACCTTAGAACAATGGAGCCGAGAAAAGTTATGGTGTTTTATATTTGTATATAATTATTTGAGTACAGTTTAAATACTACGCGAGATATCGTTGGGTTACTCACTTAAGTAAATTCATCTCACTTAAAGACAGTTCCCATTTACCCAATTTATTAGATATTCAGGTATAATCAGGAATTTATGAACGATAACAGCAATAAAAATCAAGTGAATTAGGTACAAAATATGGGAACTTCAAAACAAACGAAAGAATCAACTTGAAAACAAAAGCACATCTTTGATATAGCATCTCTTATACATACGTACTACGTACGGATGTAAAATGGAGTATTCAACAATACAGATAATAATTACAAATCTTCCTAGTAATAAAAGTCATAGATAAAAAGGTTTGTTGGTGCAAAAATGTTGCGAGGTCAGAATGGATTTCTGTCACTCAGATTTGTAACTTATTCAGATCCTATTTGGTCAGTTTTTCATTTAGTGTCTCGGTTTTGTCATCGTATCAAAATTTCTATAGCCGGTGGAATATATTCCTGAAGGTTATAGATTCGAAGCTTAGCTTGATTTACCTTGAAATTAAGTCGAAATACACTTATGTACATATTCAACCGTCTTGAAACCTGAGGGCTTTGAAAATACTCTCGTGGTATATCAGTGTATTGATCATTGTATCAGTAATGTTATATGTTTATCAGCATTTGAACTTGACAAATCATTGGCTATTTGAGGTGAGTAAATTCATGACATTTCTCAGGTTTCTGTTCTTTCGAACTGACTATGCTATTGGTCTGGAGAGTCTTCATAGTGTCACGGGATTACTAAGGGGAGCGCTTAAGGCACGCCGCTTGGTACCAAGCGCAAGGATGCCACAGTGACGGAACCTCGGTTTGGGCTGTTGCTTCGATTCAGAAAAAGGCATTTTACCTGGTAGTAGGATATTATAACAAAAAGAGCTCTCCAGTCGTTTAAGAGGAGTTCAGTTAGTTAGAAGAATTATATACATAAAGAATTCAAAATAAATTGTTAATTACGTAATTAATTAATATATTATTAATTAATTAAAATTAATTAGAATATTATTAATTAGTTATTAATAATATATATTTATTAATATAATTAATTATTAATAACTTAATTGTTTGTTACATCGGCGCGTGTAACGTGCGTTTCAAGATAAATAGTCACTTTCAACGATTTCTGATAACGCGCCAAAAGCAGGTTACTTAATAAAATATATCGAAAGCTAGCGAGATAGGGACATCAAAACGAAATCACGCATAACAACTTGTAATGTATAAAACCCCGTTAGTAAAATGATTACAATGAAACAAATCACCGTAGTTAAATCGTTAAAACATGATTCTTATATCACAGAGAGCGCAGGCGTATTACGAAACTTACGATATTTTCATTAAATAATCTGAAGAATGAGATATAGAACGGGTTCGTTTTACCGTACAGCGATACTCCCCGGGGGATGTATCAAAGATACCGCGTGATTAAACCGTTTTGAAATGCATTCACGTGAAGGTATCTCACCGATTTCATTACCGTTAGAACGTATTTACATTTTTTTTATCGAAAAATTCAAATTGTGACTGTATAATAATTAAATTCACGTCGAGTTTATTTATGATAATATATTTTTAACATTTAGTCAAACAGTATTCATAGAACTAATATAAAAAAGCTCAAAAGATTTGTTTGTTTAAAAACGCTTCTCTCTGTAGCCACGAGCCAGATATAAAAAAAAAACATTTTGCATTTCATAACCTATTCCTTTAGCGAATTTATATAAAACATCAGGCTACGACTCTTCAGAGCACAACTATTATTATAAAAAATGTATGTCAGAAAGCACGCTAAACGAGAACAAAACAATGCTGACAGGTCATGTAGCGCGATGTGGTATATCTGGAGCCTTGAACGATGGGGCCGCCCGACTAGATCCGAGCATTACCGAAAAGAGCCGAACTGTAAACACCTATGTTAGTGATGTGGTCGGCTTCATACGCAACACGCTTGGTTTATAGAAAATTTGTGTGAGCTTACCTAGTTTCATTAACGGTTAAAAATTGAAGTCCCGTGAAACCACAAAGCAACTAGTAACATATAATAGTCTATTTTAAATTAAGTGATTTAAGAGGCAACTTTCAATTTCTCAAACCGAATCAGACCACCTTTTACAGACACTTTAAGAATAAGTTATACAATTAATAGCCACTGTTACATAAAAAAAAGTGTTACAAAATACAGATCCTATTAAAATTCATTAATAAACATAACTAATAAAAAAAATAACAATCGACATAAATTAATTACAAAACGTCCAATAAATTACAACTAGAAAGGTGATGCGACATCCAATAGAATTACACGAATTAGAAGAGCATAAATATTTTGGAAAAAAAAGAAATAATTTAAACACACGGTACTCGAATCAATAACTCACACGTAAACGTGTGATTTGTCGAAATAAAATCTATAATGACGCCATAAATGGTGGGAAAGTCGCCCGTTACACGCTTCGTTTCAACATTATTTTCGTCGGTCTCAGAGAGTACGGTACGAATGTCATTGTTATCTACATGTACATCGCTCATTATAATTCGAGTTCGTATCGAGAAAGAGCATGTTCATATCTCATCAATTTATATAAACGACTCATTATATCGCGAACGGTAAAGATGTTTCATATGAGACGTTCAAAAGCGGCCTGCGATAATAAATGATTATTGTTAGCAGTTGAACAGAAATACCAATCATACCGCGTGACGTCACAACGTCCGAAATATTGTTGATTTATGCTTTGGTAATCGTACATTACTAAAAAAAAATTTTGTTGCTTACATTAAAGTGACGTCCTTTCGACGCAATGACTGGCAAGTAAGTTATTTTTTTAAATTGATTTATTTAAATGAAAATATGAACATAAAATTGTGACATAATTTTTATTGATAGAATAGGCAATATAGATTTCAATTAAAAATATTTGATATAATCACTTTATTAATTATTCCTTATTTAATTATAGATTACAACGTGAACATTATAAAATGGCACCTAATTGTCATTATTCCATAGTTAATCCCGCAAGTCTCTACCATAGATAATATAAAGTTTAAAAAAAGAGTTTAAAAAAACATAAATATTCCAATAAATAAAAGAGTAAGAAATTCATATAAAGATTTAATTTTCATTTATTATTCTTATATTCTTTTATATTCTTCATTTACATATATACAAATGTCCGGTATGCCTGTATCCATAATTTTTCTCCTAATAGACGTTTTCGCCGATTTTGATGATTGTTTTGTAATTATGGAATCAACTGGACGCTCCTTAGCTATACCTACCTACCTAGCTGCACCTGGTAGGTGATACTGTTATCGAGTTTAATATTTTTTATTGGTACACCTAAGCATTTGTTCATGGAGAACAATTCTAAGCTTCTCGATTTATTACAACTCCTCACTAGGTGCCTCTAGGTTGTATTTTATTATTATTTACTTTTATTTCATTTAATTTTGCCATAGCTAAACTAAACTACTCGACGTTGCAAGGAATCTAAATTATTATAGAGTTCATGCGATCACCGTAAAAATAAAACAAATAATAAAAAAGGCATGCGGAGCCGCGAGCACAGCCAGTATATTTAAAAAAAAGCAGCTATTAATTTTAGCTAAGGGGGGTGGGGGGAATAATGGGACAAAACCTTAAAAATACCAAAAACTAAGATAAATTATTGTAATTAAATTCTTCGTTCATAGTTTGAGATAAAAAAAATTGTAGCGATAGGTATCTAAACTTTTTCGAACATACCACAGTTTGTGACATTCGAGGGCAGATCAGTTATGATACATGTTTTACTTCCGCCCTACCTGTAACCATTGCTGCGCCACCTCAAATTCGACTCTAGCTACAGCCCTGCGCCACATGCGAATCAGTCTAATGCGAGGCAACAAGCCCAAGCCAAGGTTCAGCCTCGTTGGCTTCCTTATGCTAGTTACCCTTTCAACTGAGTGCTTGCCACCAAATCCGGTGACGCTGCGAACTCCCTTCCGACCGACAGCGTTAAGCAATTCGAACAAAGAACCAATCTGAAGACGCATTGTATTACGTAAGACGATGTCCGGTTCATCGCTCTCTTCCCCAATATTAAATGCAGGGTGTAATTCTTTGACTTCAATGCAGGTGGTCAATGTATCGTGATCATCATCTTTAAGCGCGTATAATGATATACTTACTGATACGTATCTCTTATTATTAATGAGATTTTATATCGTTATCTCTTGACATAACACTTAAGCGAGGCATAATATATCACTGAAAGAAACCCTTCTCTTTGTCGATCGGTATCAAAATCTTACGTTACTAGAAACACAACGCTCGATATCAAACTCGTACTGATTTTTATGAGCATATAGCGTTTAATAATGTTTGATAAAATACAGCCCTCGCGAAACTTTTTGGCCACTCGGTACATAAGTATGCAGAACACAAATTTATATATAAACTAGTGGGCCGGGCGGACGCTGTCCTGCCTTGATAATAAAACAAATAATCTAAAATTCAAACGCAGCACCACCTACCGGATCCGATTGTTAATCTAAACCATTCTCGAATTCACTGATACACGCATACAAAATTTCATAAAAATCGGTCCAGCCGTTTAGGAGGAGTTCAGTGACATACACACAGAAGAAATTTATATATAAAGATACGTTGAAGATATAAAGATATTATATGTATAATAGCAACACAACTTAAGGATAAATAAATACTAATTTTAGATTCCAATAATATTGTTTAAATTTTGTTTTGTATTAAACTATTGAGCGGCTATATCCAGTGCGGCCAAAAAAATTCACGAGTGCTGTACCACAACTCTTAAATTGAAAAATAAATCACCAAGTATTTAAAAGTATTCCGGCAATTAAACTTGAAATCGACGATAGGACACAACAGATAAAACTGTGGCTTGAACCTATAGCTTCTAACAACAAGTAGACTTATTAATGAAGAAACACAAAGAAACCTGACTCAGAAACCCCTCTTTTGAATCACTGACATCCCATTTCAAAGTTATAGAAATATTAAATACCCTACGTCACTCACTCACTTAACACGAATTTTATGCATCTCATATGTTGAAATCCATAAAATCATTTTGCCTACAAAGCGTCCAAAAAAAATCAGATACAAAATCATTTAATTCGATTGATATACAAAATGACATACGTAAAGACACTATCAATTAAAAAGAAATAGAAAACCTCTTTTTTTTCTCTTTATTTTTATTCAGGGTTTGTTCAAAGAGAACACGCCACCCTCATCCATACTACAAACAATCACAATTTACAAAATAATTTGCAGATATACATCTTAAAAAAAACTAATAAAAAAGCTAAATTGAAAAACAATATTACAATCACATTCTTGCCTTTATACCGACGTCCACCATATTATAGATTAATTTGGCTTTTTATATATCACAGTCTGTATATCGCTTGTAAAATACGATTTCTAGAAGCATACACATTCGCACAATTTCAATATAAAATAAAACATATTTTCATTGGTGTTTTATATAACCAAAAGTGCATCAAGTAAAATAAGAAATGACAACTCATTACATGTTTCCAGAAACATTAATAAAAAATAATATGATTAGACTTCATCATCATAGACCTTTTCATATGTAACAGATGATTTAAGTAGCATTCTGGTGGCACTTTCGTAAATGGCTGACAAGACCGATCCGGGAACGAATCGCTCGGCCGTAAATTCGGCAAGTATGTACATCTGTACCCCAGGTGGACGGGGGTAGGAGGCCTGCTCGTGACGCCTCATGCGTTTTTCTTCCAATTGCCGAATCCAGGTCTTGTCGTGCTTTGATTGGCCTTCGTGAATTAGGCGACACCATTTAGCCCGGTCCAAGGCTAGCTCCTCCTATTGGCTGCTTGGGATATTGAATGTAGCCATGTCACGTTTAGTGCAATCCTTAAAACGAAGCATAGGACGGCCAACAGACCTCTTTGCATGTGCAACCTCTCCAAGCAGAATTTGTCTTGGCAAACGAGTTCGTTCCATTCGATGCACGTGCCCTAGCCAACGAAGTCGTCTCTTTTTGAGAATAGCGGTAATGCTAGGAAGCTGTGCCTTACTCAGGACGGACTCGTTTGTCACACGATCTTTCCACGTTATGCCCAGTATGTTTCGAAGATTAGACTTATTAATGAAGAAAACCCACGTGAAAGCCGAAGTAGATAAGCAAACGAAATATCTTGATCTGGCCGACGAGGTTACAGAAATGTGGAGAGTGACATCGGCGGAAATAGTCCCAGGAATAATATCCGTTAACGGGTTAATCTCAGTTAATCTTGATATACATCTGAGGAGGCTGGGATTACTGGGAAGACCGACCATAGCATATCTCAAACGCGCCATCCTGTTCGATAATGCTAGGATTGTTCGACGGTTTCTCTCCGTGGAGAATTGAACTCCAGCCAATTGGCCACTTCAGCTGGAGATAACATCTCCTCCTTAGCAGAAGCCTGAACATACAGAGATATTGAAAAACATACTAAAATAATATGATTATGCCAATTTATAAGATTCCCATTGCTGGGCCAAAAGCCTCTAAGATGGTAGGGTTTTACTCGCCACGCTAGCTAGCCCACGACCTAGTGACGGTTTAATAATCAAGTAATCAAAAATTTCATAATTTTCCCACATACAGTGGTACTACGAGAAAATTTCTCGGTTTCAGGTTTCGTCACGATGTTTTCCTTTTTTTATATTATTGGAGGCAAACGAACAGGCGAGTCATCTGATGTTAAGTGATCACCGCCTTCCATAGACAATAGCAACATCTGGGGAGTGGTAAGTGTTGCCAGCCTGTGTTTGAGGAAAGAGGAGAAGAGAGGAGGTAAGGTGAGATGGGCTCCTCCGGCGCTCTCACTGACCAAACAAAACGCAATAATGCAAGCACTGTTACTTCATGTCGATTTTATGTAACTGGGTGCTACTACCTCGGACGGGCCGACCCATTCTTGTTAAAACCAGTAATAGCTTCAACGTGGTTCTACCACCTACAAAAACCTACCTTCGCCGTCAATCGCTAGTGTCACCAATTTAAATTAGTAAATGTATGTGAATTCTCAAATATGGGTCGTGGTTCGAACCTGCGGACATCGTATCAATATTCTACGGGACCGGTCAGACCACTCGTACTTTTAGCCTTAGAACAATGTTATCAGACATTGATTTACTGTATTCGGATGTCAAGGTAGTTTAAATTTTATGTAAAAATGATACCGATAAGATACAATGCGATTATTATTCAATAAATTACTTTTACGACGTAACACAGTTAAAAACTGAAGTATGTATGAAATGTATGAAAAATTAATATACGATTATTTCTTCCCTGAGAAAAAATCTATACAGATAAATAAAGCTTAAAATTGCAAAATCTTAGTATAAATTATACCAGCTGTGACGCAAGGCAACATTCATTTTTTTTGTTTAACAATACCTTCAAGCTGAAAAAGATTTCGTTATAATAAAAAACGACTGTTGGATATGGAATCTACCTATGAATGAGCCGCACGGCCTGGGACCTCGCTAACATAACATACATTTCGACCCATCCCTGGTATATTTGTTTCTCGTGGTTATATTGGTCTTGAAACTGATATATTTTATACTTTTGAAGTGACAAACTTCTCTAGCCTCGTTGGGCGATTTAAAAAAAAACGATAAGGGAATAACCTCGACATGCTCGTGATATATTGAGCTTGTGCAACATATCATATCATATATGTTAGGTAGCAGAGCCACGCTGAAGCTATTAGTGGCTTCAGCATGAAATGGGTCGGCTCGCTCAGGATAGTACCACCCTCTCACAGGACACCGACGTGAAGTAACAGTGCTTGTATTGTCGCGTTTCGTTCGGTCAATGAGAGTGCCGGAAGCCCACTTCCCCTACCCCTTCCTCTTCCCCAAACCCTTCCCCTATGCCCAAACACAGGTTGGTAACGCACTTGCGACTCCCCTGGTGTTGCTAATGTCTATGGACGGTGGTGATCACTTACCATCAGCTGACCCACCAGTTCGATTGCCTCCTATGATATAAGTAAAAAAATAAATTAATAAACTGTATTCAGTAATTCAGACTTTAATTGATTTAAATATTCAAAAAGAACACAGTAATTTCATTGTTTTAAGTTTTCACTTCTGTGGGCAGGGCTTGGTTTTATTTATCAAGCGTATAAGGTGGTGTTATTTGTAAATCGCTCTTTCTTTCTGTGTTTAACTTCTGATTCAATGTGTTATATTGCACAAAAATGGGAAACAAACCATACTGTAATTGCCTGAAAAGCCTAATACACTGAAGAATGCCTTTACAATATTAAATTTAATCTAATATAAACCAAATACGTATAGTTTGACATTCACTATCTCAATGAAATATCGTTTATTCGTTATCGACTGATAAAAATAAACAGAGATAACCACTCGTTTTACACGTTTTAAACATAAAAAAAATGTGCGAATAATCTGTTAAATTATAAAGATTATTTAGAAAGTAGATAACAAATCCTTAATATTCTTCGATAAATATTTCGTGCATATAAATACATTTTGGTATATCGTTTGACCGAACGTTATGAAAATTTGCACACCTAAGGTGTTGTTTGATGAAAAAAGGTGTTTATGCTATCAATTTTACTATATTTCACGAGGCCCTAGTGGTTAGCGTTACGCTATATATAATTATTAGGTGTCACAATTTAATCTAACACGGAAGAAGTCGCAGGTAAACTCATACATGCTTTAGAATTGAAAACCTTACAAAGTTATTTAAGGTATAAGCGACTTCTAAAAATGATTCAAGGCACAAATTTACATAGTCATTTGCTACACACCGTAGACTCACGCCTTTATCAAACTAAAATAGTTTAGAAAATTATCGGATACGAATTTTTTTTTTTTTATTTTAGCACGGCAAAATGACAGCACTGCGCCTGATGGTAAGCACAGTACAATCCAAAAACAACGGCGACCACCGAGTGATATACTATCCATCGCCGGTCGCCGCTGTCATGCCGGCCTGCGAAAAGCTGGATATGCGCAGGCTGATCCCGAAACGCGACTCGCAAAAGCGAATCACTATAACGGGCTTTTTCGCCATATACATGGTGGTTGCGACCCAGTCAGGCTGTAAAACCCTACCACCCCACTTTCGCCATTGCCTCGTTCGTTATTCAGCAGGGTGCACCACGTGCAGGTAAGGTTGGCTTGGGTGTCTCAAGTCTTAGATGTTATTTGACACCCCTTACACCCCAAAATATATAAGAGTTGTTGAGGTATGTACGCTTGGTACACATATATGTTTCAACAACTCATATATGTATGAATAGTTAACTTAGCTTAACTTAGCTCAGATAGGTCGCGAATTTCATGTATCAGGCAACAGGCCAAGCCGAGGTGTGCCGTGCACCCTTGAGCTAATTGTCAAATAAAATCGGCTGAATGCCTTAAGCGCTCGCTTTAGTAGTCCAGTGAAGCTGTTAAGATCTTGCAAGGTCAATAGCATAGTAAGTTTGAAAAAAAAAATTGTAGACTCGCATTTCGATTGTACGTACGTTCAACTGTGCAGCTACCTTACTAATCGTTAGAAATGTGCTACGAGAAATAATAAAATTTACAGATGCAAGTGTTTGGCGGGATTTTAGCCTGTCACGTAGTGGATTTTATATTTTATTCATAACTAGCTGTGCCCGCGACTCCGTCCACGTGGAACCTGATGTAAAAAACAGTGCCTAATAAAATTAAGTGACTGTCCCAAGTCCATTTACTTATCTACTTTTCTCTCGTACCAAGTCGCGCCGTCATTATAACTACAATAACTTTTTTTTTCTTTTTTTTTTCGTACTGACTACGCTATTGACCAAGCAAGGTCTTAACAGCTTCACCGGACTACTAAGGCGAGCGCTTAAGGCACACAGCCGATTTTACTTTGACAACTAGCTCAAATAGTCTTCACAAGCTCTATTGTCAGTATTTATTCCGAGATGCAAAAGTTTCTTAAAACTGTTAATCTGAGTAAATTAGGCGATTCTGAGAATATAACTCTTATTTTTATAGTCAACTGTCCTGCAAAAATGTTTAATCCACTCTCTGTATTATCGAGCGATCTATCAATGATGAATAGTGCCATTTATTTGAAAAGTTGCTTTAATTATAGAGGTGGTAGAGCCACGCTGTAGTTATTACTGGTTTTAGCATGAATGGGTCGGCTCGTCCGGGGTAGTACCACCCTCTCACAGAAACACCGACGTGAAGTAACTATACTTGCATTGTTGCGTTTCATTCGGTCAGTGAGAGCGCCGGAGCGCCTCCTTTCCCTTCCCCTTCGCCTTTCTCCTTCCCCTTACCCTCCCCCATACATAGGCTGGCAACGCACTTGCGGCTCCCCTAGTGTTGCTAGTGTCTATGGACGGTGACGATCACTTAACATCAGGTGACCCACCATTAAAAAACAAAAATCTAGAAAGTAAAGATACATTAGATTTACATGCTTATTATATGTATGGATAGATCTTGTGTTATTTTACTCTATATTTTGTAATATTGGTGGTGTTTTACGTAATATAGTTCGGCTATTGTGCACGAGTGACGTGGATGGGATATAATACCACGGAGCATGAGTTCTGAGATGCAACAAAAACTCCATGGAAAGTTCTAAGAAGAGAGTCACCATCTTGTTAGAACATGGCAATTATCACAAGCCATTTGTAATATTATTACGTACTCGATAATTGCATTGATAATACAGAAATGCGGTTGCCAAAAATGAAATTAGAAGAAAAAATATTACAGATGAAATACAACTATAGGTGTGTCCTTAATCAGCTCTATTCAAATAAAATTCACAGAGAGACACTACGAAGTCTCACAACTACATTTGATTGTTCAATTGGCGCATTTTACCGCTTCCCTGAATTATCCCGAGCTACTGCCTACTGCAAACGTCTGACGTCACGAAATGCGGAAGCCCAGTCGATGTTATCAGATCATTGCGAACCATGCGAGCTAGACACTCGCGTGGGCCACGTATCAACCTTCTAACTAAGGGCGCAGGCATACTTGTCACCACAGTTAATGCGATTTATTTGCCATAATTGTTTTGAATTAAATTATGACAATTACTCTAAGTGGACTCACGGAGAGTGATCTGGTATGAAGTGCCACTAACATAACTTTATAATATTAATAACCAACTAGTGATTTATTTATTTGAGGATCGTCAACATGAAAATACACTAGTAAATGTATTAAAAGTAGGACTACTATGATACATTATAAATGTAGCCATATATAGAGACAACCGGGGCATACTACAACAATAAATTAAATATTAATAAAACTAAATATTAAACTATTTACATATTTAAAGATTTAACATAATAATACGGAAACAAGGAAGTTGAAACAGAAAGAGTAATAACTTTCTAAACTCTAAAACCATATTTTAAAGTATTAGGAAAATAACAAAGTAACAGAAAGAGAAAAAACAAGAAATACTAAACGAATTAAAACTCTATCGCTGTTTTGAAATTATTTCGTTTAGTCGAAATAATGTCGCATGTTTTATGAAATAAGTTATATGACCTAGATAGCCTTTTGACCGGAGAGTAAAAGCTTAAATTAGTCTATGAATGAGAAATGTAAAATTGTAGGTTTTTTTTTTTCGAACTGACTACGCTATTGACCAAGCAAGGTCTTAACAGCTTCACCGGACTACTAAGGCGAGCGCTTAAGGCACTCAGCCGATTTTACTTTGACAACTAGCTCAAGGGTGCGCGGCACACCTCGACTTTGGCTGTTGCCTGATACAAGCAATTCGCGACCTATCTGAGCTAACCTAAGCTAAGCTAACTATTCATACATATACGAGTTGTTGAAACATATATGTGTACCAAGCATACATACCTCAACAACTCCTATATATATTTCGTATCGGATAATATTCTAAACTATTTCAGTTTGATAAGGGAAAAAAATAAAACCCTTCCACCTGCATGTGTAAGCGTGTATGCGTGCACGTGTGTGGAGGTGATATGTGTAATGTTGTCGCAGTGATGTAAGATTTTGTGTCACTGTATCGCGCGAGCAGCGTACTCAAGGGCTCCACGCCGAGGGAACGGACCTAGGCTTGAGCTGCTGCCGAGGGGGGCCTAGTCTGGTGTGCGGGAGCGAAATTTACCCCCAGACCACGGCGGCGTGATCTGTGGTTACGCGGGCGTGGGCGTGAGCACGCTCTGTTTAGAGAGACAGGCTGGTACTGATCGTTCACTGCCGTTATTTCATCGGGAGGGTCGGTAAAAATATGTCGCGGACGTCTTTTACTACGCGCAGCGTTTGGTACGGGTTCGTATTTTGCGGCGGATACCACTAACGGACTGGGATGATTCGCGGCTTTTTCAAAATAACTAATCGTAAGTGATTTTACGTACGCCCAGATAGAAGGCATCTCTAGGTCCCTATGTAGATCAACTCTCCGGACGTACCACGGGGCACCGGTCACTTTACGTAAAACGCGGTTTTGAAGAACCTGCAACTTATGAAAATTATCTTTCGACATATGCGCAAAAACGGGACTGCTATATGTCATCACGGGACGAATACACGTCTTATACAAAGTGAGCTTGTGTCTGAGGGACATCTTACTCCTATGACAAAGCAACGGATGGAGGCGACCCAAAACCATAGCGGCTTTGTTTCGTACTCTATCTATATGTGACTCGAAATTTAAATGTTTATCTATTGTAGGTATTTATTAGATATCAGAAGCTTAGCAAGAATATAGCAGTGGTAAAAAATATCAAAATATATTAATACAACCAGACTCAGAACCAGAATCAGACTAATATAGATCAAAAAATACAGACGAATTGATAACCTCCTCCTTTTTTTGAAGTCGGTTAATAACATGTCAATGCCCTTAATAGCGATAAAATATTTCGAACTAGTAGTGAAAACGTTACATACGAAAATAAGGTAAATTAATTTGCAAATATAAACACTTGTGTATATCTTCTATTGCTGCTGAAGCCAGTAGAAACATAACATGAAGATATGAATGGAATAGTAGATTTTTTTGAATATATCGTGACTGTGAGAAAAATAATGAAATTAATCATACAGTTCTGTTTTTTGTTTCATATTTTCAAATACTTAGTGTTTAATGGAATAGCTGGTTACTTTAGTCGATTTTCTTTTAAAAACTTTAAATGTTATATATCTGGCTATAATTAGATTAAATAGCTACTAATATTATAAATACGAATGTAAGTTCGTTTGTTACGCTTTCACACCTTAAAAACTCAACCGATCATCAAGAAATTTTGCTTACACGTTATTAAAAATATAGAAACGAAATACGTCAAATATACATTAAAGTGAGCAAACCTGCTGTAATAAGCTAGTTGCGTAAAAAGCGCATGCAGAGCTGCCGGTACAGGTAGTACTTTGGTAAACAGTGAGTAAAAAATCGTATTTTTCTGGTTTTCATTATGGAAGAGACTTTATTGTAATGCAATTTACGATGAGCACGTGAGTTCACGTGAACGACATGACACTAAGTTTTCAGTAATGTTTTCTAGCCTAGGGTTTTTTAATATTTAGATATACGTATAAATAAATACAAGTCAATAAAAATATTAATAAAATAATTCATTCAACCATTTTTTGTAGTTTTTTTACAAGAACAAGAAAAACGACCTTACGTTTTAAAAAGTAAATCCGAAAAGTACGACAATTTTTTTTTTTATATTATAGGAGGCAAAAGAACAGGCGGGTCATCTGATGGTAAGTGATCACCGCCCTCCATAGACACTAGTAACACCATGGGAGTCGCAAGTGCGTTGCCAACATGTCTTTGGGGGGACGGAGCAGTGGGGGAAGGGGAAGAGGGGAAGAGGAGATGGGTTAATATAATTAATATGAGTTTTTAGCGAGATTTTAGTCTCTCATGTAGTGGCTTTTATATTTTATTCATAATCTTGTGTTATTTCACTCTATATTTTGTTATATTGATGGCATTTTACGTAATGAAGTTCGGTTATTGTACATAAGTAAAGTGGATGGAAAATATTATTACGGAGTATAAATTCTGACATGCCCCAAAAACTCTCTAAACGTTCTAACAAGCCACCATATTTTTAGAATATTAAAATTATCATAAGACACTTGTAATATTATTACCTACTCGAAAATGCCAGTAATAGTTTAGAAGATTAGTCGCCAAAAATAAAATAAAAATACTCTTACTATATACGTAAGCACCTCATGTAACTGACGTCACGGCGCCTTAACAAGTGACGCAGTCGTAAAATATTGATCGGTTAGGCTAAAACAACCACCCACATTGAACAACTGTATCAAAAATAATAATCAAGTTATCTATACTAATAATGATAATAATCTATACCAATATTATAAAGAGGTAAAGTGTGGGAGTTTGTGGCATTGTGACGTTGTAGGGGGTAATCTCAGGAACTACTGGTCCGATTTGAAAAAATATTTCTGTGTTATATGGGTAATTTATCGAGGAAGGTTATAGGATATATATAATCACGCTAAAATCAATAGGAGCGGATGACCAATGAAGAATGTTTCAAAATCGGGCTAATTTTTTATAACGTGCTTGAATGGAAACATTAACTAATTGTTTTTAGTTATGGCATGAATAATATTAGTACAGCCAAATAACTCTCAAAGGTTGGTTGCCGATTGTCATGAGCTCTTTTAGAGGGCAATATAATAATAAGGCATTTAAAAACAACAGTAACTAGCTAAAAATCTACAATTTACATTACCAGAAAGTTTTTGGGAATCTCAAAATTCATGCTTCTTGTTATTATTTAGCATCCATTCTTTTTAATACAATAATCTAGTTATTTTACGCAAGATTATGTATTGCTCAATATATGATCCAATAATGCAAAATTATAAATTAAAAAATAAAAACCACTATATGACTGTATCACAGACTAAACTCCCGCCAAAAACTTTTGACATAGGTTCATGATGGCGTAGCGAGGGAACACACTGACCGGGAGTCCGTGTCACACTCTTACGACACGGTAAATATATTTCATAGCCAATTTGTTAAAATAACAGTAAAGTGTGGCTCCGAATCCCAACGCGTATTATAGTTATGAATCACATATGCACGTCATAATCATCAACGATCATTGCATAAAGTTTACAATTTCATGTGAATTTGATTATTGGTTAGGTGTATAGATTCAACAGCGTTTCATAATCAGCGTATTTGACACGAACTCGTAAAGGTATCAATCAGTACAACACAACTATGCAAAAAAATGCATAATAATTTTATACAACAATTTTGGACATCACGCCCACCCACATGCATCCACCTATGAATATCTGTCACCTTGCTATACTCCACATTTGGATTCAAGAACCTATCCCATCCCTAGCTTACGTTAAACTTAATAATACATATAACAAAATTATACATCGGTCGACTAATATCGACATCGTAGAACAAGCCATCGCTGCAGGTCACGATTCGTGAGTCCACGAGGCCGTACAAGAGCCACCAGCAAATTTTAATAATTATTATTCATATTACAATGGACAATGGCCGCCCGCAGACTTTCTACGAGGCCTTATTTTTTGAATATCTAACATTACACAGATCCATTTGGTTTGATCTTCTATTATTAGCTTTAAGATGTATTATTGGGTTATTTATTGCTTCACTTACAATATTACTACACTTACCCAATTGCATGTGACTTATAATATGTAATATAACATGGAATAACAATAAAATATAGCGTGGCGCCACCTAATAACGGGTTATAATAAAATGCTTAGCAAAAATACTACTTTCGTGATAAATAACAAATTAGGTGTCCCAAATATTATGGTGATCGACCATCTAGTGTTTAATTTTTCGACTTCAGATATACCCACATCCACTTATACCTATATATGGGACAAAGACCACATTATGAAAAAAAGAATGGGCATAATCACGACGTATTAACTATTTCAAACACTAAAATATCCAATATTATTAATATAATTACGCTTTTCCATACATTTTAAACATTAATGACAAAATGTAACGGCGGTAATTGTAAATTAATAAAAATGCTACAGGAGTTAAGTAGTAATGCAAAAATTACAATGAATAAATAGTTGACGACAGACAACTTACATAAAATCGAAGAAAACAAGGTTTATATGGAATTTAAGAATTCCGATGCATATATAGAAGTTAACCCTTCCTTACAATGTTAAGAATGATAAATTTATGTTTACAATAAAGGTAATAAAACGCGGCGGCATGCATCCAAGACGAGAGATGTTTTGATATGCCGCATGTTTACATACTCGCATGCATCTAGATAAGCCTATAGAGTCTTCAGTTATTTTAAGCCTTGGCGAGTTTAGCGTGCACTTGAACTCGAAAAGTAAGCGCAAGGAGGAATGCGTCGCATAAAAAATAAAACGTATAAATTCCACAAACTTGCAACACTTGGTTGCGAAATCGTATTCATTCAATCCTCGATAATATTTCTGCCGACCAATCAAAACTTCAGTAAACCCGTACGTCTCTCGGTGCATTAGCTATTTTATTTTTCATTTGTTGTCTTTTGAAAAGGCTATCAATTTAACAATAATAATAATTTTACACCGTTATATGTGTAAACTAGCAGACGCCGGCTGGAATTCTCGTGGAAATGGTTATCCTTACCATTAACTATTATTACTACTTCTGTTACATTTAGATTAATTATGCAATTTGTTTTTTTTTTTTATTGCGATTTTGTCATCACTATTTACAATTCTAATACTGAAACCCCTGCAATAATTATTATACATAGATAATAAGACCATAATATTGTTTTATATGGCTTACTAAAAAAGAACATCTTAACAATATTCTGTTAATCAAGTAAGTAAAGCCTAGTATTTATATTATATAGAAAAACATATAATTGTATAAAATATTAAGGGGGCCGTTTGTGGAAAAAATATTTTGATATATACTATGG
This sequence comes from Antheraea pernyi, assembly GCA_015888305.1. Classification (NCBI taxonomy): domain Eukaryota; kingdom Metazoa; phylum Arthropoda; class Insecta; order Lepidoptera; family Saturniidae; genus Antheraea; species Antheraea pernyi. Next base: position 565,281 of record MU158915.1, on the reverse strand, counting down.
GCCAAATGATTAATCAGGACATTATTAATACTACCCGAGCAATGTGAATAATAAATCAAATCGAGGTGGTACATTAATAATAATAATTTAAACTTTATTATTTACGTATAGCATTTAGTATCCTTCGTTAATATTATCTTGATTATGTGCTGGAATTAGGAGAGGTTGCAACTACAATTTGTAATAGATATAATAACCTCAAATGAGTATTAGCAACGTAACCCAATTTATCTGTCATTATTTTATTATCAGGGTAGTAGGATGAATGCCCTGATTATTCACTTCGTTCATCCCATACACACAATTAATTCTAAGGTATATTCGATAGAAAATAAATAAGTTCTGAAACTGCTATAATATTAATAAAGGTCGATCAACCTTTTTCTGTTTATATAGGCAACGCGTACTTTGTATGTGTGCGAGTGTGACTGTACAGATTTGATCCTATACAGAACTACGATGTGGCAGAATAATTTGGAGCGAATAAAAGTCCCTAAGGATATTTATTTGTAACATACAATATGGTGGAAGTTTGTTGTATTTTATATAATTTTTATATTTATTAACTTTTTATAAGAGAACAACCGATGATACGAGGGTAACAAAATACTCTCATATATCTCTGTTGTTAGATAACCTAAAAAACGATTCTTTCAATTTAAAATAAATACTGTCATGTATGAAGTTGCAGTCGTTTGCTAGTATTTTATATAAAGTTTTAATAACTGTATATTTTTATATAATAAACAGTAAAAAAAGCCAGAAAAACAATCAATAGGTAATTTAGACGTCAATAAAAGACTGAGGCATATCAATGCAGCAATTTGCGAGGTGGTAGAGCCACGCTGAAGCTATTACCGGTTTCAGCATGAATGGGTTGTCTCGTCTGGGGTAGCCTCACAGAAAACCGACGTGAAGTAACAGTGCTTGCATTTTTGCGTTTCGTTAGGTCAGTGAGAGCGCCGGGCCCTCCCCTGCCCCTCTCTCCCTTTCCCTCCTCCCTCGTCTTTCCCCTTCCCCCATACACAAGCTGGCAACACACTTGCGACTCCCCTGGTGGTGCTAGTGTCTATGGACGGTGGTGATCACCCAACACCAGGTGACCCGCCTGTTCTGTTGCCTCCTATGGTATAAAAGAAAACCAATTAAAATAAGGTTTTTTTTTTTAATTAAACGTATAAATAGGCAACTTCCATTAGTGATATTATTAAATAGGTAAATACGAAGGTGTTAAACAAACCATGCGGGTACCTGCAGGTAAGTATTGATCGTTCTCGGAAGGCCGTTCAGGTATAACTGAGTTACACTTGAATATAATAGCTCGTAGTAAAGCACATAATACGATAACATAAAAAATGGTTACGATTCGAACAAAAAGTATAGGAAAGTTTTTTTTTTCTTATAATCGGAAGTCGTTTTATGGACAAGGAAACGTATTTATAGTTGAATTTAAAGGATTCTATTTATTTAATTTAACAAAGAACCCGCGTAGTATAACGTTTTTTTAAAAGAATTCTTGATTGACAGATTAATAACATATATAAATTATAATGAATATAGACTAATTTTCATAAGAATGGTATGGTTTTTATTATAATATAAATAGTATAAAATAACGTCTCTTAGTTTAATAAAACTCATTACAAAATTCCCCTCAGACAGATCTCCAAGAACCGGAGTTATTAGAAACGTAATATAATAAATAGATCTGGCTATTACAACGACATGTTTCTTGTGAAATAAATAAAAAGATAAGTTCTTTATCCATGAAGTTATCATTCATGTCGTTTAGAAATATATTCAATGTTTTATCTCAATGGTCAAACCGTTCCAATGGCTTCTCGCAGAATTCGTGTACTAATTCTATTTAAATTGTCGACTTTACATATAGGAAAGGATAATGATTATTAATTGTTATCGTACACTTTAACACTACACACTTTAACACAACAGTTTAACACTAGAAGCTCTCCATAGTTTGAAATCGCCAGTACGACGTATGCGCCAACGTAATACCACCGCACCGAGTGTTGTGAGTTCGAATCATATTAGTGATCCACAAATTGTATGTTAGTTGTAAATACATGAAGAGCCCTGTGACACCCTTGACCCTATGATGCGGGCTATCAACGAAAAAAAGAAATATATAATCACGCGTCTTCTTCCTGCCAAAATACACCCTTACTAAGTAGGTACTGGGATGTTTGAAAACTAATACCAGTACACCAGTACATCAAACGGTAAAACGGTTAAAAAGCTATGAGAAAGCGATCAGCTTTTGACACTAAAAAAAGTTCTTACATTTCGATAGAATAATTTTGGCCTAAGTAGAGTGAGAAAAAAACCATTTTCTGCAAGTTCTTATAAATAAGATTGGATTTTATGAGAAATTGAAAGTAAAAATGCGAAAACTGTTTTATGATATTTAGACATTTAAACATACATTAATAGATATTTAAACATACGGTCGTGAAGTATATTTAATTCAAACTGATAATTTCTACAGATTTAAAGTATAATAAATCTCATTGAGATTAATGACTCTTATTAAGAGAACATGAGAATAAATCCTGAAAACATTTGTTAAATATTGAAGTTCTATTTCGTTTTTACTGATGTAACTTTGTAGTTCAAAGAATCTTATTTATTTTCATAGAAAACATTATAAACTGAACTATAAATCCTGATAAATTTATGAGATTTAAAAAATCTCATAGAAAAATATAAAATGGGACTCTCTTAAATAAAGTTTCTTAGAATTTATAAGACCCTTTCTCCGATTAGTAATAAATTAAATTTAACCCTATAATAAATTTTTATCCGGACAGAAGTAAAATAAACAAAAACCAAACGACTAACAAATAGAAATCTATATACTCGTTTGGTCGTAAAACAAATGTAACAAGGGAGTCACTTTAGAAAACCAATCTATTCTAATATACTTTCCATGTAAACTTATCATAATATAATCGTAAAGTACGTATCTATTACCTATTTAAAGGTGTTCTTCTGATGCATTTTTGTTTCATTGTGAATTAAGTTCCAGTTACAGTTACATTTCACTGAATAATTCTTTTTTTAATATTCAACTCTAAATCACTTTTATGTGCACATATCATGAATTAAAATAATAATAATGTGTTGTCTTTTAGACGTGACATTATAATTTATTAAAAAGAAAACCGTAGTACTTGATTAAGAAAATCATAGACTAATCGTATGCGCAATATATAAAGTAAAAAAGGTCGATTCAAACCTTCCGCGGTACAAACTCGTGTCAAACGCGCTAATCACTAAACGCGTAAATAGGCGAAATGGCTGGTTGTCTTACTAACAGAACAATATGCGCTCGCATGAAGATGTAGTAGTCCGGTAAAGCTGTTAAGACCTTGCTTGTTCAATAGCGTGGTCAGTTCGTAAAAAAAAGCATGAAGATGTAAATGTCACAAACAATGTCATCGATCTATAGACCACTTACAAAATTACTAAATAGATAGTAAATGTAAATAGAAATGTATATAAAATATTAGTATACGAGTATGTTAATAAAAGATCGACAATGTTAATTTCTCCTGCGGTGCCAACAAAAAAAAACAATCGTATGTCAATTATACAGTTTTGATCTGCGTAAAAATGACAATAAAATTTAAAGAATCTATTATAAAATGAATTGTTCAATTTTTGGCGGGATTTTAGTCTGTCATGTAGTGGATTTTATATTTTATTCATAATCTTGTGTTACTTGACTCTATATTGTGTAAAATTGGTGGTGTTTTATGTAATATAGTTTGTTTATTGGGCATAAGTGAAGTGAACGGAAAATAATACCACAGAGCATGAATTCTGAGATGCCACAAAAACTTCATGGAAAGTTCTAACAAGACGGCCACCGTCTTGTTAGTTCATTTAAATTATATCAAGAAACTTGTAATATCGATACTCGACAATGGCAGTAATAGTTTACTAAAAGACTGGTTACCAAAAATGGAATGTAAGAAGAACTTGTAATACTATTAACTACTCAACAATGACAGTAATAATCTAAAAGATTGGTTGCCAAAAATAAAGTTCAGTATCGACACCTTTTATACACAATGAACATAATCATCATTTCACATTATGTCGTAAAAAACTACACACAATTTTGTTAACCAATCAGTTCACTTCCGAGTAATTACTGTAAACCAATAATTTTTATTTAACCGTGTAAATGACCCACTTAATGTAATACCGTCTAGTTTATATTTACGTTCAAGTTTTTTTAACTATTTAATTATTATATTATATTTTTGTATCCAAATATTCCAATGCTTTTAAACGCTCGAGCGTTCGGTTAGTTCTGAATGGCAGGTGCGCGGGGCGCTTGTGAACATGCTGCATTCTAGGTAATTGTTTTTCATAAAAACAACTCCAATGTAATTATGTTTATCATCGTAAAAATCATATTAAATGTATACTGTTAATTCTGAAAGATAATTAATCGGTGATTTACTGAAATAACCTGAAATTAATATAATCAGTAGATTTATTGATCATTCGTTAAAAATAACTCATGCAATATTTAAAAGTCATTTGTAAAACAAACTATATAATCCACAGAATAAAAAATGACCTATTTACAGCTACTTCTCCGAACGTTGCAATTTAAATAGGTAAGCAAAATCCTGAAACAATGGTACGACAAATATACAAACCTGTCATACATAACTGACGGCTACGGAAATGACATTGAAGTGACTTAACAACTCGGTAACTCCTTCGATGAGTTAACACTTAGACCAGATGTTTTTGTGCAGTAAAACAACCTTCATCGTCATTATATTTATTTTTAGTTTTTCTTTAGAAACGAACTTTGTTTAATATTTTTATACATAGGTAACTACTGTAAGAGTGTTTTTTCTTACTTTAGTGTACATAAGCATTTTAATACCTAACTTAGTGACTACTATCATAACCAATGCTAAATTTAAACTTAAACTAGATATTATAAACAAACAAAATAACGGAACTTAAAGTTTAACAATGAATAAGACAGAATTTACAAATGAAGAATTAAACCTATATTCAGGCATAACGCTTTTACCATGTTATTAAAAACAAATTAGGTCATCTGAAACAGATTTCAGTGTGAAAATAAGGTCAACAGTATGTAACTCAATAGAATAGATGTGCATGCGGAATTGGCAAATTGCAAGACAATAGAGCGAACCAGTTACCAGCGCAACAGTGATTGGTGCTTCGTCTAGCCTAGATACACCAAAAGTAAGACGATGCTGAGTGATCATTTGAATTGCATTCGACGATGCATTAACCCTATATGTCAACTGCCACGGAAAAAGTGGCGTAACGTCTTCTTTTTCCTACTTTAGAAACCAATCCTTTTATTGAAGATAATCACCGCCATTATCAACAGGGTAACATTATTACAGAGTGTTTTGTGATGATTTCAATGTTACAACAATATGGTGGCTTTCTTGTTAGGACTCTAGAAATCTCCAATAAGTTTTTGGGACATCTCAATGTTCGTACGACGCGGTTTTATTTCTTATCCACTTTACTTATTTCGCAATAACCGAACCTAGTTTACAATATGCAACGGAAAGCCGCATAAGCTAATTTTAAGATTCGTCCTCACGTACATATTCAATATTTTTATCAAATGATGGTCACTTTCCATAAGAGATATCTTGAATCCCGTTTCCAAATACTTTTTCCACTATTCGACTTGTTTCGCTATGTTGGCAGATCTTTTGATGCGCTTCGCAGACATTAAAAAGCCATCATCGGCAAGAGAAAAGCACCTTTATACGGTAAACAATGTACGTTTTGTGTATAGTCCATCTGAGTTGACAGATGAATTTTTATTTTTGCCTTCACCGTACACTGGAAATAATTCGGAACGTATACGGTATAATATCCTGCAGCGGATCTTTTGGCGTTTCGGTATTGAAAATACCGCTTATTTAGCATCTGTCCATATATCCATAACACAGCATATATAAAAGTCTTTGATCGTAGAACTGTAAATGCGACTCTAAATACATAAGACGGCACAGGCGACCGCCCGCAACTTTGTTTCCGTTTATTTATATGGACATAAAATTGTAATGTCAATTGTTAACCACGGATAATCATCGAAAAAAAACATTACCAATTTCTAAGAGACTTTCATTGACTGATAGTAATACAGAGTATTATCTATACCGTATTCATCGAACGCTGAGACAAAATGTAAACAAACCATTAAAAAGGTTCTTTTTGTGTCACGATTGCTACTAATAAAATGTGAAATAAAAATAAATAGTATTTGCCGGAATGTTGATAAAAAAAAATCAGCACTGTACTGTCAGACGAAAAATATTGAAATCAATATACGCAAACTATTAAAAGTATTAAAATTGCATTAAATAATTTTTAAACATATTTTCAATTTGTCAGTGTAATCGTTACACTTAAAAGACCTACAAAAGTACTAATTGTTAAATATCGATTACTTTGCAACACTACTAAATAATAATGTACCATTGACGCATACTTTTGACAGTGAAATATCGATTTTTGTGTTTAGTCGGATTATATCCGCCATTTTTATTCGCCATTGTTGTTGACACGGTTGTGCATTGTTTTCACTACATTTTATTAAATATTCTTGTTATTATAGGTTTTTAGTGTGTTTTGATATATTAAGCTTTGTTAGTTATTTGTTTTTGTTGTGTGTTCTTATAGTTTTCTGTTATTATTTACGTTTTCGTGGTTAAAATCATGGATTTACCTGGACCAAGTAATTATTGTACTATTTATTAGCCTAAAAAAATACATTCGAAAAATATATTGTTGGTTTCTACAGAGAAGGATATTATTATTGCCCATAAATACGTGGAAGAGAGTTGGCCTAAAGATTATTACGTGTATAAAAGTGATATAAGTAAAAGTGGTGATATAACAGGTATATCGCAAGCTTACGTATACAGATTTAAAGAAACAGATACATAAAAAAGAGAACTGGGCTGTCTACAACCACCTCTACAACGCTTACCATGGCACTCTATAGTTGAAAGTATGGATGACTTTGATATGGGTGCAATACATCGGAAAAGTACACGTTTCGTTTAATAATGAACTGCCTACTATCGATAAGGTTCTGGAAGCAGTAAATACTGATGACATGTTACCTAATTTAAAGAGGACAACTTTCTTTCGTTATTGTTCAAATTACAATTTAAATACATCGAACGTTCTCGCAAAAGTGCAATGATTGTATTGTATTGTGGAGAAAACAATAAAAAAATTATTTCAAAGTTAAGGAAAGAGGGGAAGAAAATTTATTATTTGGATGAGACATGGCTTAATGAAGGTTAGTTCAATATACAAGTTATTTAGTATGTTTACAATGGCATTAATCATTTTAGTGAAAAGTGTAAAGTTATGACATTTATTTTAAATTAAATAAATAACACTAATATTAATACTATCAATAACAACTATTAATGTAACTACTTATTACTACTGTAATTACTAGGCTCATTGCAGAAATGTTTTTATGTTAAAAACTCCATATAAACTTAGCATATTAGAGTTGATAATATGTTTCAAAAAATAAAAACAATATTATTTAATTTATTATACATTTATAAATTTACTTTAATTAAATTTACATAAATTTGTTTCAGGGCACACTCTGCATAAAGTCTGGCAAAATAAATCTAATAAGTCCTCAAAAGAAGCTCACAGTGAAGGTTTACCGACTGGTTTAACAAATCCTGGTGGAAAAGACTGATAAAACTTCATATAGGTAATTTAGCTCATACAAGTTCATGCCTTTATTCTCTAAGGTCAAATATATTCATCACTAAACTTTCTAACATAATTGGATGTCTATGAGTAACTATAATGTATGAAAATGTTATATTCATATACACCTATAATTATATAACAAAACATGGAACGTCATAAAATACAAATTCTCACAGGATATAATGGCTTTTGTTTAGTTTGATTATTTTAGCAGGTTAGACTATTTCCAGAAGAAGTCAGCTTTGACCTATGAATTATGAAACATAGTTTGAATTATAGCATATAACAATAACTATCAAATGATATTTAGATTTCTCTGTTAGTGTGTTGAAGAAAACACATTTTTAATAATTTAACACTATGAACACTTTGTTTACATTAAAATAAAACATACATAATATAATCTCACATTATATTACTTTAGATGTATGGGTGACTCAAATATAAATGTTTTATTTTACAGGATCTACCTCGGGCATCTTAGAAGGTGGTGGTAATTTTTGAGGCAAAGAAAACTGATACCGACTATCATTCTGACTTGGATGCATATAATTTTGAATAATGATTCAGCCAAATTCTATAGACAAGAGTTGGTGATAATCTAACAGTCTTCCGACTTTTCTGAATAAATAAATTTATGAAACAATGTCTTTGGTATTATTTAATTGTGATTGATATGTTATATCTATAGTGATGTGCTGAAGCTCAGTGGTATTATCATTTAATGATTTGGTTGAATTGATTGGTTAAAGTTTAAAATCTTTCTCTAAGCACATACTAATGTGTCACGGCAGTTGTACTTGAGAGCTAGTTGCCTTCTGGGTTTAGCTTGTTACCATCATCCGCTATGTATTTAAAATCGCAGGATATTGCAGTTAAATACAACTGCCGTGACACATTAGTATGTGCTTAGAGAAAGATTTTAAACTTTAACCAATCAATTCAACCAAATCATTAAATGATAATACCACTGAGCTTCAGCACATCACTATAGATATAACATATCAATCACAATTAAATAATACCAAAGACATTGACTACTGATCTGATTCTGAAAATTCTTTACTACAGGAAAATATATTTTACCCCCTAGTGACACGGTAAATTATATTGATATAGAGTAGTAAATTATAACAAAGTCGCGAGTGTTTACTAGTATAATATTTATGTAAAAAAAGTTTTAGAACCTATGGTTCTTTGTTTACATTTTGTCTCACGGTAAAATGAATGGACTATAGATGATATAAAATAACAACCTTATAATTTTACATGCCTTGACGTTATTTATCAAAATTAAGAAAGTCAAACTATAATCAGATTGTGTCTTAGCCAATATGTACTTAACTTTTGCTGTATTTATTTTTTCGTGATAGATAACTTGGTGTGAATACAAACTATATGAATTAATTATTTTATTTTTCGATTTACATTTCTTTAATTAATATCCTTCGTTTATGACAGTATTCACCACAGATAGCACATACCCTGTATCTATCTGACATTGGCGAAATTGTGTATTACTTACACACGGTGATATAAATGAAAGAAGAAGGTTAGATAACATAATTACGTGGTAATAACAACACACGGCAAAACCATATTCACAAGAATAAAGTTGCGGACGCGAGCTAATTACTATAAAAACACATAGGTATATCCTAAGTCGCTGAAGAAGGTGCCTTACCATTAGGTACTAAAATATTTTTTAGAATCTCATCAGTGGTTCCAGAGATTATCTCGTTCAAACAAACATTATACATTATAACTTTACATTTTAATAGAAGTATAAATAAATGCGGCGAGAACTGATTATTCGGTTTATGATTCAGGAAAAGTGTTTGCATAATAAATAATAGATATAGAAACACTATTACAGAATCTATATGCTGAATTTATTGAAAATTCGAGCACCCTGAATAATAGCGGTATTAATTCTGTTGGATAATCTAGTTTACGATTTTTGTTTATGTTATTATCGTTCTACAATAATATATATAATTCTTTTACCCACCCTTTTGAAAACAGACCGTTTAAATCGTTTAACAAACCGCCTGTAAACTATTGTTCTGTGGGAAACGTTTTAATGTATATATATTTAAGTTTACATTAGTGATAAAAACGTAATATGTTGAAACTGCATCATAAACGTAAACAATTTTAACGTTTTCAGTTTAGATAACGGATATTATTTACAATTTTCATCTAAAGGTTTATTACGCTGAAGTTATGAAATACAGGACTACGTGCATTTTAAATTATTTGATAACAGACCGTGTGGCGTCACTTTAGATAAGACAAATTTTTCATAAGTAGGTACGTAAAGTTTAACACTGACCTCCTGGATGAAGCAGTGTGCTGGGATGTACGCTACCATCCTTATGCAGGAGAACATGCCTCGGCTCCGTTACCAAGTAACAAGTGTCCCCGTCCGCGAGACATCTTTGGAAGCAACGAGCCGACTGGTAGAACAGAGCCCAGGCGTGTTCCTCGCTGATGGTCGAGTTGAAAGCCTCCAGGATCTGCTGGAGACTGATGCAATCCATCGCGTTCAACGAGAACTCTGTCCCGCCGGTCGCACCGGCACTCCCCTTGCGCATCATCGCGCCTAACCAGCCGGGCTACAACCCTCCAGCATCATCATCGACACAGAAATACAGTTTCACTGGTACTATCACTTTAAATTTATCACAAACAACAAATACAAGCGCGTTGTTATTGTCGGCGTGCTCACCCCTAAACGTCACTGTCACTTTTAATGGCAAGTGGGTGGCGTGAAATATACGTTTCAGTGGGAAACTCGCGAGCGCGCGTGCGCGAGTCGTATCGCGACGTGAAGCGACACGTACAAACGTTTGGACGGTTGAAACCGAACTGACGCGACAAACTATCTCTTTGGTCTCGGCGACGAGCCAGCCTGCAGCCTCCACTACGCGCCCTACCCCGGACTTCCTATTTTCTTCAACATCTATTGCATTGCAACCACATTCATTCCCACATTAATACAAAGTGATTCTTAACTTACACTTTCCTATTAGTAAATATAAACCAGGGTGTAGCTTTTTGATAATAACGAAATAATTAATTTCGTTTAAGCTCGCTGAAACTGAGTAAAAAAATAACACCAATGTTATTTAATTAAACATTTATTTGGATACTTTTTAAACATTGAAAATTGATACAAATAACTGATTCACATAATATCTTTATAGTATTCTTATATTAATAATTTATCACATAAATCTTAAGTAGTTTAAAAAAAAATTGAAAACTCTCAAAACTTAATACCAAGAACTGCAAAGAATTTTTACACATTTAGATTAAAATGGGGAATGTATCTAATATGCACATAAGATTAACATTATTCTCAGTTTACTCGTATTTTTAATTCTCTGATTAACGTAGTATTATTAGATTATTATATTGGTTCAGTTATAATTATTCAGCCTTAAAGTCTATGCAAAGCGATTTTTTTTACATTTTGTGACCTATTTTAAAACAAAACAATCTTTGTAAGATAGCATAATCTTCTCTTTTTCTAAAAATTAGGTTATTTTCCACGTAGCCTCTTCCGTAGCTACGCGCACAGGTTACGGTTTTAATAGAATCGTTCCAATTTAGTTAAGAAATGTTACTTTATAAAGCCCAGGTTTATAATACCCATAAGCAATAAACAAATATTTATGTGTGTCTAGCGCTCAGAAATTTACATCAATCCACAGATATAGATAGATATATGGAGTATAATTTTACAGGTGCAGAAACGAAGTCTCAAATGACGTGATGTATGAATTTATATAATTAACCTAATATCGATATTATAAATATTAATTACAAAATTAGTTTACAGTAAAATCTATACTGTTACAATTACGGTGTAGGAAAATGATTTATAGCCTCTGCTAAGACACGAGCAAACATTGGTGTTCTGAATTTAAAAGTGGAACAGTCATGACATTCTAATCTTAGTTGGTGAACATGATTGTAATTTGTCACAGATTCAAAAATAATTTTACGTCAAACCTCAGTCTATAATGCACCATATACCGTCTGGATAAAATCCGCTTTTCGAGATGTCTGGGCTACATTAACACACCAAAATTAACTGGCTATTTCATATGATGAGAAATCTATCTCTTGGAATGGCCACATGGTAGGTATAAATCATATCATATGATATCAGAATCTATATGAGCGCTTAAGATCAAAGATGTGCGCAAAACACAAGCGACTCAAAGAGCCAAGGAACACGATAAGATTGAATCAGAACTGTCGAGACCCTATGCAATTGTACAAATGAGTATTTACATATTTTTATGGTAACCTCATCCAGGTGTGATCAGCTATTTCACAATAACCTCAAGCCAACAGGTTCTATTTCGCTAATGTTTTAGTTTACTTCCAATTACTCTGTCTGGCAATATGTCCTATTTATTTCTATGGCCAGTGAACTAAAACATTGACGAAATAAAAACGTTGGGCTGAGGTTATTGTGAAATAGCTGATCACACTTAGATGAGGTTACCGTAGGACCGAGGAGTGGCATACAAAAACAGATATATGCTCTACAGGAGACGACTACAGGCTACAATGAAGATATTGTATTAAATAATTTGTAAAACTGGGATGAAGGAAACATTGCGAAAATATCGAGTGTGTATAATGTACTCGTATGACAAACCTGTAGTAAAGAAATACAGAATATCATTAGGTATTAAAATCCGAGAAAGGTCCTGTACGATATAGTACTTTTAATTTGGCATGTCGTGATTAAATCCAAAATAAAGCCTAGCTCAGCTTTCAAGTGTTATCTTTGTCTATCAGAGGCATTGCACTGTGCGATAGAGAGACCGCTTTACAAAACTGAATCAAGCCGATCTTAGCTACACGTCTCGCTCTTCTTCCCGACGTGTCAAATCATACGCTGTGTACTGTAAGCGTTTCTTTTCTTATCTATATAAATACAGTGTAAACTCTTCATCACGAATTTCAAGGGAACGAACATTTTTTTCGTTATTAAGCGTTTTCGTTTAGGTAGGGAAGAGAACAAATAAATGGTTTTGTGGTAAACCAACCAAATCGAACTAATTTCTACGTTATAGAAGGTTTTTTTGTTATAACGAACGACGTTACATAGAGTTTATACTCTAAAATAATAGAGATTAGCCATTGCATGCTTCACGCAAAAAGTACCGGATAGATTTCGATCCACTTTGTTTTAGTTTCACTTAAATGTTGGTCCTTATCTAAACAAATATCACGATAACTTGATTGAATATAAAGCTACTCAAAGTTTTGTGATACTACGATTTTAAAAGTACTACGCGTCAAGAAAGTTAAATTTTCTTGCCGTGTAGAAGTGGGGTAAGTGGTGTGGTATGCATGCGCAAGATAACAAGGGCGAAGTCGCGGGTATCAGCTAGTCAAACATAATTTAATTCGAAAATTCTCTATTGTAGTTTTCAATATATATATCAGGAAAATAATATATTTTTCAGCTCAATGCAGCGCATAATGCGCACTTATAGATATCTGTTTGAAATTGTTTAAAAAATAAATTTTAACATATGTTTTTGGAGACACAATGAAAAATTATAAGTTATATTAATACTGTTATTTACTGTACTTTACGCGTAAATTCTGAGATTACTACACCGAATATTTATTGCATAAATAATACACGTTTATATTTAATTCCCTATTCCCAATAATTATCTATCAGCTGCAATCTATTCTACTAACCGGGATCTAAATGCCTTAAGGGATTGGTCTGAGAGGTTTGGCTTATCAGTTAATCCTTCCAAATGTCAAGCAATTATAATAGGGAGCTCTCGTATGATTACCAGAATAGACTTCAGCTCGCTGCCTCAGATTATATTCAGTGGTCTTGTCATACCGTTTAGTACGGACGTAAAGGACCTTGGTTTACACATTGATGCCACATTGGATTAGAGAACTCATATTTCCAAGGTTAGTCAGAAAGTGATCGGTACTCTAAAGTCCTTTTATCGCCTGAAAAATTTTCTCCCAGTTAAAACGAAAACCATGCTAGTGCAATCTATAATATTTCCTATAATTGACTATGGGGACGTGTGCTTTTACGAACTGAACGCTGACCTTCTTAACAAACTTGACAGATTACTCAACAATTGCATTGGATTTATTTTTAATCTTCGTAAGTATGACCATGTATCGAGCCATCGTTCTCAGCTTAATTGGTTGCCCATACGCCAGCGTCGAAGTTTGCGGGCTCTGACAACTCTGTATTCTCTTCTATTTTCTCCCAACACTCCCTCTTACTTAACTCCACATTTTCAGTTTTTATGCTCTAATCATAACCTTAACCTTCGCTCTTCTAATAATATTATTCTTTGCTGTCCTGTCCATACTTCCGGTCTTGTACATTCCTCTTTCTTTATCCAATCTATTCTCCTATGGAATGCGCTTCCTTATGAAATCAGGATGTCATCTAACCGTTTCAGTTTTAAAGTCAGGGTACGTCGGCTTTACCAGCCTCAGTTAGCAGAATTATCTGGTTAATGCTGTATTTAGTACTTGATGTTGACTTATTATACTTTTATTTATGTATGATGTTGTTATATGTATGTATTGTATATATGTAGTATATCGGTGTTGATATTTTATTTATATATTGGTATATTAAATAGGTTAAACATAATTTTATAAAAACTTCTCCTTTTAAACCTACCAACATTTATCTCTGCATCACCTAATGGTTGACTGGTAGAGAATGCCTTCGGCATTAAGTCCGCCATTGCGTATTTAAGGCATAATGTATAAATAAATAAATAAACATTTCTAGTGGGATTTTGTAATGAGTTAGTCATTGTATTACTGCACTGATAACATTAACACAGTGTGAGGCTTCCGCAAAATCAACGCCAACGTTCCCTTATCGCGCGGTTGATAAGTGCGAAAAATAAATTTGATAATGATATCAACGCCAATTATGTTTTTTATAAAGAGATTTTTAACGAGTATGGCAAACAGAACAGTAGAGGAATACAGTTTTTGTATAACATATTAGCTGTGCCCGCAACTCCGCATGCGTTTTTTAAAATCATTATTTTCCTTTTTCTCGTATTTTGTGATTTCTAAAAGTATTATGAGTAATTATTACGGTCTATAAATTTAGTCAATGTATAGAACCTTTCATTAAAATCAATAGAGATTTTTTTTTTTTGGAAACCTTCACTTAGTACATGTCAACAGCTTCGAGTATATAAAATCTCGTTAAATCAGAGAAACCGTTTTAAAGTCCAGATATACAAAGAGACAATTATTTTCATTTTAAATTCATAATCATTATCCCATAGAATGTAACCACACCACTTTTTAATCAATAAATTCAGTTACCGAAACTAAAGTTACAATAAACGATTTTGCAATTTTATCCGATTTGATTAATGATTCAGCAAAATTAGTTCTCATTTTATTTTCACTGTGTGTATAGTAGTTGTGAATCGGATAATAAAACCATAGTTCTTCATTTATAATCTAATAGTGCTATATAACCTTATTTATAGTCATCTTCTTCTTCTATTTTATTTTTGTCAACCAGTCTTCTAGTAGACTACTACTGCCATTGTCAAGTGAGTAAAGATATTATAAATTTCTTCATATAATTTCAATGAACTAACAAGATGGTGGCCATCTTGTTAGGACTTTCCTGTGAGTTTTTGTGGCAACTCAGAATCCATGGTATTATTTTCGATCCACGTCACTTGTGCACAATAATCAAATTATATTACGTAAAGCACTACCAACATTACACAATATAGAGCCAAATAACACAAGATTATAGATAAAATATAAAGTTCACTACATGGCATTCCAAAATCCCGCCAAAAACTTTAACCTTATAGTCTTATTTAAGAGTTGAAATTTTGAGGTTAGTTCACACCACACATATCCGAAACCCTCTTCTATTTGTCGTTAAAGAATACGATACTAAACTAACAAAAATTACATGGTCCGTAAAAAACCTTGCCTACAGCATACTTAAATAAGCGAATATTTCTTGTTCATATTTTTTTCTTTGGCACTATTTGTACCTTACACGAAATGAATTTTAATATATGAGGTGTTGCTAGATACGTCTTTATCGAGTGATTGAAATATGATATCTGTAAAAATACGCAAAAATTCTTTTTTTACTTACCAATTCTCAACTAAACAACTTGTTCAGTGTTACAACTAAAACCGTTTGTTTTAACAATCAAATTTTTAATACCAAAAAATGTGCGGGTTGAAAATTAGCAATAGAAGATTCTAGACCCTTCTTACTTGATCGCTAAGTTGATATTGCGGAGATTTTAAGGTATGATTAAGTGTTACATGAATCAATATTAGGGAAAAAATACATTCAAAAGTTCCGGGAGAGGCTCCTGTCCATCAAAGATCTAAAAAAATGTTAAGATGAGTTAAGTAAACAGATATCTGACAAAAAGAATCATTTTTATTTAAATAAAATACGTTACTATAATGATGCTATAATTACATAAGATTTATTTAACCCTTAAATGCATGACTCTGAATTTCTACTGCAAAATATATTACACGTGGAGTATTATACGGGTTTATAAAAAATAAGGAAACATAGGTTGTAGTTAATATTTTTAAAGTAACTTTACTTTGAATTACTTTGAAAGTAAACTTCTTCCATAAGAATACACCATGTAATACAAAAAAATTATATGTATTATAAATTCGACCGATTTATCTATTTTTTTTTTGTCTGAATGCTTCGAACTATATAATTTAGAGACAATGTTTTATATTTGAGACACTGGATTTAAGGGTTACCTTGGAACGTTACGATTTTTGTGACAATTTTTTTTTTCTGGTCATTACGAAATCTTATATCTCTCGTTATTCTCGTGGATCACAGTTAAACCAGGAAAATTATAATTAACTAATTCTAAAGGATTACATTTCATACATATAATGTCATTTCTTTTTTAAATTAATACTTTTCAAAAGTCTTGAATAAAACATAGTAAGTCACTTTTATTTTAACAGTTTACCCAATATTTCATTTCAAATTCCGGTTATAACTGATTGGCTACTGAAATACCTGATGTTTCAAATACACCATTTACGATTAATATACGTGATGTAATACGTTCATCGATATAAGAGTCGTTTAAAATCAACTGCGGTAAAGTAGAGGTGGCAAAAAACTAAACCCACGCAAAGATGACAATAAAGTATCCTAACTAATATTATAAATTCCAAATCATTGACTTGTATGCCATGACATATCAGTATATATGACATACATATTGACATATATACAAATACATATAAGTATATACACAAATGATGCCAATGTGAGTTTATATGTCTGAACTACCCAGGCAATCATTATTAAATGTCGCATACCCATTATCAATCAATACAAATAAGGACATAAACGGTGTTATTACAAAAAAGTTATATACTTTTTTTTTTCGTGTCATAAATGGCAAACGAACAGGTGGGTCACCTGATGTTAAGTGATCACCACCGTCCATGGACAATAACAACACCAGAGGAGTCGCAAGTGCGTTGCCATCCTTTGGGGGGAAGGGTTAGGAGAGGGAGAGGAGAGGGGAGGGGAGGTGGGTATCCGGCGCTCTCACTGACCGAACGAAACGCAACAATGCAAGCACTGTTACTTCACGTCGGTTTTCTATGAGAGGGTAGTACTACCCCAGACAAGCCGACCCATTCGTGCTGAAACCAGTAATAGCTTCAGCGTAGTTCTACCACCATTATACATATTGAACCCTGGCTTTAAAAAGGTGTCATATTAAATGCACCGCGGTCGCTGAATGTTCGCCATCTTGTTCTTTTGTCTCGCTTTGCTTACGTTGGGTTAGACTTGTGAAAAAGGATAACGCAAACTTGCCTCGGGCTAGCGCGGTGCATTTATTAGGAAACATTTTTAAACCAAGTATTTAATACGTATTTAACTTTTTTGTAATAACACGGAAAGAGTCTCATCTATCCAATTAAAATTACTGTTCCAGACGGATAGGTAATATCCACATTAAATATCTATGGATAGACTTTTTATTTCCATTAACAAAAGTAACACATATACCAACTCCACCGTTTTTGATCTTATACGACTCGTGTTTTTTTTTAAATTTTAATATATACATTAAATAATAAAAGTCCATTTAATTTCACAATAAATACTCGATTACAATTTTTTAATAGGTACTCATTTAAGACCGAAAACACAATCTATAAACATCAGAGACATCTGTCGACGTTATTCTGAACCGAGCAATAAAAATTACAATAATTCCTATACATCGACACTATAATGAATCGTTACATTTTAAAATAAGTTAAGTCCAATTTTAACCGTTTCTAATAATTTACGTCATTTTTCAAGATCTCCAAATTTTGTACATATAAAATACTAGCCGGCCCGGCAGACGTCCCGCCCTGATTATAAAAAAAATCCTTGACAAATTATACACCAAAACGTTCTTCATGAATCACTTTATCCACTGGTGAAAACTGTTTGAAAATTCGTTCAGTAGTTTTTAAATTTATCGCGAACAGACAGACAGACAGACAGACAGGGTACGGGACTTTGTTTTATACTATGTAATGATGAAGGTCCATAATAAAAACCTTATGAACAGCAGAATTTGAACTTCGTTCACGGTGTATTATACTGGAAATTTAAAAAACGAATCATTTTCTTACGTACTAGCTATGCCCGCGACTTCGTCAGCGGGAAACCTTATGCAAAAAAAACAGCGATTAATAAAGTCAACTGAATGTATTAAGTCCATTTACTATCTACTCGTATTTAAGTCGCGACGTCATTAGAACTACAATAACTTTTGATAGACCGAAACGATTTTAATAAAACAAAAACGAAACGTTACTCGAAGATATTTTTAATATGATTTCCTTGAATATATTTTATCATGAACGCAGCGTATTTAAGCAGTGATGCGTGTTCATACAAACAGACAGACAGACAGACTTTTCTAAAATTGATGTATATTATTACTATAGACACCTGCAACATTTTTTTTTAATCTAAAAAATAGAGACACGTTGGACTTACATTCTTATTGTATGGATGAACGAATAAAATTGGATTTAGCTCATTTTGAAATAGAACGTCACGTATGTCGTAAATATGAAGTGATTACTCTCATTTCTTCTTGAGGCTCCACAGCGGATCGAGGAAGTTCAGGGGATCCTTCATATCTCCAGTCTTGAGCCCTGGAGACTGTTTCATCTCCTCGAAAGATTCCCTTGAGAACTTTCCCCTGGCTGTCGAGGCTGTACTAGGGGATGGGTTAGGAGTAGGAGTGGGGGTAACAGGGGGGAGGACAGACGCGCCAGTCGGTACCGATACGGCTTCACCGTTGAACATCGTGGTACCTGTTTTGTTTCATTATTTTTAACGATACCATCCATAGTTACATCATAACGATGAATAGATTCTTTGCTGGACCACGCTAACTTACGAGTACTGGTATATGATTGTCTTTATTAAGCATAGCTGTGCATGCATATAAAGGGCATACAAGGACAGGTTTAAAACAATTAAAAGGACTAATATGGTCTCAATATTTGTATATATTACATGATAATCTGTATGTATACAGATAATTCATCCCAAACCTGATTGACGAAATGTTTTTTCGCGAAAAAGTGAAAACAACAAATTTTACCCTCTTAAAAACAACGTCTATATGACTCAATTTTTGAAAAAAATTGTTTTTTATTTTTCGAACTGACTACACTATTGACCAAGCAAGGTTTTAACAGCTTCACCGGACTACTAAGGCGAGCCGCTTAAGGCACTCAGCCGATTTTATTTTGACAACTAGCTCAAGGGTGCGCGCACACCTCGGCTTTGGCTGTTGCCTGATACATGTAATTCGCGACCTATCTGAGCTAACCTAAGCTAAGCTAACTATTCATACATATATGAGTTGTTGAAACATATATGTGTACCAAGCATACATACCTCAACAACCCTTATATATATTTCGTATCGGATAATATTCTGAACTATTTCAGTTTGATAAGGGGAAAAATAAAACCCTTCCACTTGCCTGTGTATGCGTGTATGCGTGCACGTGTGTGGAGGTGATATGTGTAATGTTGTCGCAGTGATGTAAGATTTTGTGTCACTGTATCGCGCGATAAAAAAAAATTGATACTAACATTATAATGCTGAAGAATTTGTTTGTTTGGTTGACGCACTAATCTTGGCAACAACTGGTCTGATTTGAATAATTCTTTCAGCGCTAGATAGTTCATTTATCAGGGAAAGCTAAAGCCTACATATATATCATCGCGTTAAGACCAATACAAGCAGACAAGCAATGAAGAATGATTCAAAATCGTTTTTTTTTTCCTTTTCAGAGCTTCCGCTGCGTGTTAACGTTAGCCCAGAGTAACTAGTCCACGACGAAGCCGCGGGGAGAAACCAGTTTCAAATAAAGAAGCCTTTTCTAATCACAACGATTATTGGGTTTAATAAAAAAATAATTGATAAGGTAGAAATAAAAAATTAGCAAAATCGAAAGGCGGTGGGGTGGCGTTGAAAAGTGATCGAATTTACATAAAATGACCTATATATGTTTTTTTTTTTTAATACTTCAGATGATTACCAGAACAAAGCACTCCTTGTACGTAGAACAACGCAGTTCGGAAAGCATCCGCCAAATATTTTGGGTCTTCTAAAACATTGCTTCTGTGTTTATAGAGATTTATGCAGGCCGCTTCCAACATATCTGGAACAATTATTTTAATTAATAAAACCAACCAACCAACCAACCATAAAATGATACTATTTAAAAACGAAAGATATACATATACAGATGTCCAATCTTGCACAATGTAGCATTTAACTGGTTTAAAACTCATTGACTCGATATTACGACGGTTCATAATTATTTGGTCCTTTTTAAATATGGTGGTAGAGAACTATTACTGGTTTCAACATGAATGTGTCGGCTCGCTCGCGGTACTACAACCCGACACACAAAAAACCGACGTAAAGTAACAGTCCTTTCATTGTTGCGTTTCGTTCGGTTAGTGAGAACGTCGGAGGCCCACCTCCCCTCCCCTCTCCTCTCCCTCCCTAACCCTTCCCCCTAAAGGGTGGCAACGCACTTGCGACTCCTCTGGTGTTGTTAGTGTCCATGGACGGTGGTCATCACTTAACATCAGGTGACCCACCTGTTCGTTTGCACTCTATGATATAAAAAAAAACTAAGCCGTCATGCTTCGATCCTGTGGAATCGACTCGCAGCGGCGATGTTTTCAAACCATTACAACTTACAAACCTTTAAGAAATGATCGTACACTTCTTTAACTGGTGTTGCTATTGTCTATGGGCAGCTGTGATCACTTAGCATCAAGTGACCCTCCACGCCTGTTCGTTTGCCCCATTACACTAACCCAATTACATCTATTAGAGATATCACTTCACACGTATGAACTGCACACACATGTTTCTTTCCTATACCGTGCACAAATAAGTTCGACAGACGAATGAGTACTTGAGATCCTCTTTAAAGGTAAGCGATATTTCACACCAGTACAACTTCTCGGCCTGTACCATGGCCAAGTACGCTCAGGTGTGGAATATTGTTGCCACTTGTGGGATGGATCAGTCAAATATTAGCTGGCCGCTCTTAGCGTCGTGCTCGTCGGCTTATCGGTGATGAAGCGCTGTGGGAGACAAGAATGCTCAGCTTAGAGCATCTACGAAAAGTGGCTTCTCCCAGTGTTTTATAGGTTACACTTTGTAGATAGTGCAGAGGAATTACATGATATAATTCCACCGTCCCCATTCCATCAGATGACGGCTAGACGCCGTGAGGGTTTCCACCCTTACGTGGTTGATATTCCCGTAATTCGTACGAAGCGTTTTGATTCCATGTTTATTATACGTACGGCTAAGAAGTGGAATTCACTCCCGATGTCTGTCTTCCCGTCATCTTATAACTTGGGAGTCTTCAAAATCAAAATCAAAATATCCTTTATTCAATTTAGGCCCTGAGAAGGCGCTTATGAACGTCAAAGCTACTACCGGTTCGGAAAACAGCCCAGTCATCGAGAAGAACCGGCAAGAAACTCGATAGTAGCAAGATACTCTTCAAGAGTAGAGTGAACAGGCATGTAGTGAGTAAGCGCGATACATCGTCGGCTTCATCGTGACTTACCATCAGGTGAGATTGTGGCCAAACGCATACCTGTAGAACATAAAAAAATATACGCACCGCATAAGTCGATCTGGCCTGAGCGTACTTGGCACATGAGCATTAGGAGTAGAGTGAGCACGGCGCTGCGGGACGCGCCCGCGCCGCACTGCACGCACGCGCCGCACAATTGGTTGCTCAGTCTCCCCTCGAACGTCTCCGCGAGCACACGATCCGCCAAAAGCACAAGCGGCGAGCACACGATCCTACTCACAATAACAGTCGTATAATTACATTTCAAAATTAACTAATTCCAATTTTAGCTGTTCCTAATATTTTACGTTATTTTTAAACATTTTCAAGTTTTATAAATGTAAAAAAAAAAAAACTAAAAAAATTGTGGACGGCAAAATTTGGTAAATTCGTTTTCGGTGTATAAAAATTGGAAATTAAAATGAAGCATTTAATATGAACTTCGATCAACAATAACTAGATATCAGGTCGGCGCGAAAAATACGTCTCTGTAAATAACAGCTCACTTGAAATGTGAGCTTTTGTTTTGTTTAGTTTGTTTGAAACACAGCCAATGTAAGCTCGTTTCACATGCCGCAGTGTATTCAAAAGATGCAAAAATAATACCCGAAAAAGCAATTTAACGGTCGGAGTATCTTACTTTCACTAAATACATGTTGAATAAGTTATAATTTAATATCAAATTTTGACCAAATTACCGATTTTAAACCTGTGGTACAAATGTTTGGCTTAGGCTCTCTAACCACGCACAATAACGGGAAAAAGTACTTTATTTATTCCGTGTTAAGGTTGAATTCACACAAAATGTTGTTTATGTTGTCTTTTCATTTGTGAGGGGAGTAATTTATTACTTTGCTCGTTTTATAGTAAGTATTAGATAATATTTTGAACATTTATGACTTATTACTAGGTATCATGGTTGTAATTAGGTTGAACTTAAAACTGTTTTAAAACTTTTTTTCTCCCTTTCTTAGTAAACAAATAGCTACACATAAGTATATATTTACGCGGACAGCTTTTAGCTTCGATTTTGTACGTGACCCTTTATCTAGTTATTGTTGAATATGAATGATTAAAAATGGATTTAGCTCATTTTGAAATGTAACGAAACAATTGTCTAGTATATCCGCGACTTTTCAATTACTCCTTTCTCGCATACCCAAAAATCCAACTAAAACATTCCGGTTAATAATATCAACTCTGATATTCTATCAAATTTTAATTAATTTAGTTACCAACCGTTCTGGTTTAGTTTCCCTGAATAAAAAGTACCCTATGTCTTATGTATGTACCCATTACAACGTGCATACAAAACTGCATGATGGTCGATTGAACAGTTTATGCGTGAAAACCATTGATGTATATAAAAACCCAAGATGCACACTCAACGTCTCAAAACCCTCCGCAATAAATATTCACACAATTGAAAATTATGCAGTCATTTCAAATAGTCTCGCGTCGCTTGCGTCCTTGTAAAAACAACTTTAAATCATTTAGGTAAGGTTGAGTTTGCAAAATAATAAGTTTATATATAAGGGAGTTTTTGCGGACGGTTTTGAGCACTACTTTTATTCGAGACTGTGCGTTTTGGGTTTTTATATGGCTATGGTGAAAACGTAACAATTGGTTTGAACGGTGAAAAGTTAATTAGATATCATATATGTAACAACGATTCTTTCGAAATTAGTGTACATTTACTACCTAGTTTAAACTGGTAGCACTATCAGCCGACGGTGAAGGAAAACATAGTAAGGAAACCCGAATCTACGACATATTCTTGTAGTACAACCATATGTGGGAAAAATAGGATTGTAGACTTCATTGTATTTGAAATCGACAATAATACGTCGTCGGTTGGTGTTCTAATTATGCCCATACTTTCTTTCGGAAAGAGGTCTATGACCCTGCACTGGGTCTCTTAGAGGCTGATGTGGTCATTACGACGAAATTTAAATTAACTGAAACGTAGATGGAATTATTCAATCCGAACTACTAATATCTGATAAGATTCTAACATTATTTAAAATCCTACTCTAAACACGTTCAAAACAAGACTAAAATCAAAATCGCCATCTGTCTCTTTCTGACAAGTGTGCTCACAAATAACGTGTCCTTGTTTCTCGAACTCTCCTGTCATCTATACTCACTTTGCAGGAAACACGCTGATCTGATAATGTGTCACGTTGAGTACGGTCTTGCCACAAGCGAGGGTTAGCTTCCTTTCCGTCCAGTGCACTGTGCAGTTCACGTCCTCTAGTACCACCTTCAATCCTCCAGACAGATCTAGAGATTGTCCTTTCGCCGTAGGGAAGTACGATTTACCTTGCATCTATAAGTAGAAAAATACCACTTTAAAAGCGATATTTTTGTCAATAAACTGAATAACAGCTAAAACAATAATAACCACAAAACGCCGTACAACATCTACTGTACAAATCTTTTACATTTGACGAAAATTATTAATGCAAAGTTCGGAACTCCAAAATTTGCTATTCACAATTGGGCGGCAAATTGGCAGCTATCTTTGGTTACAAATGGACGCCAAATTGCCACCAAAATTTAGAAAACCAATTTTATTAAATAATAAATGAGTATTTTTGTATATTTCGTGATGATAACAGCAAAAAATAGTAGCAATAGTAAATAGCAAATGATTGGAAAAATAAATATATCGCGTATGAATATTTAAATTATTTACTACCATTATAAAAATATATTCATTTACGAAACGATATTATAATATAACCTCAATTTATTTGCTACGGTTACTCTAACTTTTGGTATTACTTTGACGAATGATTGCAACAGCAATTTGACGACAATTTGAAGTACAGTTTTGTGTCAATTTACTACTACCAAAATATTATGGAGCCATTCGCTCAGAACCGGTATCGTATATCAGGCATTTTTTTTTATTTGTGCAAATGTATGCAACAACAAGTGTATATATGTAATATCATTTACTATATGTATTTCTCAATATACTTAGTCACCTCGACTGCGTATTCAAAAAACCTTGTAGGCGTTCGTAGAACATCCGCCACAAGATATTTTATTTACGATTTTATAAATAAAATAGACTTATTAATTAATATTATTTGATTTCAAAATCGTAATCCGTTCCAATTCTCGACCAATTTGAAAAATATAAGTGCCAAACAAATTAAGTGTACTGTGTTCTTAACAGTTTGCTGCCAGTTTCACTTACATTGTCTGCCTCGCTCTATCATATATTCAACTACGGTTTACGTTTCCCTTTTCCTGAGATATGAATGTCCCAGATCTCAACGCTACATTAGAAACTTCATTATACTTACTTCTATTTCACTGAGTAGACATACGACGCAACTGATTTTATTTTCCAAAACTGCTCTCCAGAATATGTGGTATTCTTCTTCGGTAGGGTTTTTCGAAATAATTATGGGTATACACCACGGTGCTAGTTGCTGCAAAAAAAAATGTTTTTCTGGTAATTACTATTTATTTATAATTAGAAGCAACAACAATATCAAAAATAGTTTTTATTTTATTTTGTATTTATCGATTATCGATAACAAATCTATATCAATACCATAGACATTTATATAGGAGCTATTACAGGAGCATATGTCCCATAGTGTCCCAAAAGCGTCAATGAAAAATTAATGAAAAGCAATATAAAAACCAAGATAGAAACCAAAATTATTGTCTAAAGATATTCTCAATAGAGACAATCTTTTCAATATCGATAGATTGAGACGCGAGTTCTAAAAGTCAAATACTTTATACCTTATAATACGAAGCGTTGATATAAGCATCCGGGTCAGACTTGAGCATCAGTCTAGAATCATCGAAAGGTACGACTTCTGTCACAATGTTCCCGCTGGAGTGCTGTAGAGCTACGGTTTTTGATCTCTTCATATTCTCTTTCACCTGAATCACAACATAGATAGTATCTTAACAGAAAAAGACACAAGTTTTTATACAGTTATTGAATAACCACGAATAAACTTGTTAAGAACAAGTCCTACAAAATATAAGTTCCAAAACTATTTTTGATGTGCAACATCTATAGCGGCAGATCAGATCGACTTTTGGCGTGGCGACGCGTCGCCACGCTATATGATTTTTAAATTTTGTATTTAATGAATATACATTTTATTAATAGACAGTTATCTCTTTCTTGATTTTTTTCTTAATACTTTATTTTTGATACGCCATATTTATTTCCTGACGTAAACTATCCTGTTAGAATATTACCTATGCAAAAAAATTTCGATGTTTACCCACGACGGCTTTTTTTACATTTAGCGATATTTATAGATTTCGCATTACGGTATCTTAATAATGAGAAATTGAAATAATAAGTACTTACATGTACATCCTGATAATTCTTCCATTTCGAATCTAGGAGGGTCAAGCCGCTGGGCACCTTATTCGTTAGAGAATCGACGAGTTTCTGCAAATTCTTCACTTCTTGCGTGAACTTGTTGAGTAAACTTGGGTCCGAAAATAGATCCCTTTTCGCCGGCCTTTCTATGACCTCCTCTTTCGGTGGCACCTTCACGGGTTCCATTTTAGGGATCGTTACCGGTTTCTTAATCACGCTTTCAGATATCTGTGGCACTTTTATTTCCGGCATTAAGGGTTTTTGCTCTACCGTAAAATCGATATCCGATAATAAATCGAAAACGGAAGGTTCCGATTTTGGTGACACCGGTTTTTCGACTGGTGTTTCAATCGGTTTTTTTAAACTCTCTTTCTGTTCCTGGATTACAATTTGTTGATTTGTGTCTATAGTATTTGGAGTTGTATTATCTTGGTTATACGTATGTATTTGTGTAGAATTAGTATCATAATTAGTCGGTTCTGGTTCGTTCTCTTTATGTGACGAAACTGGAAACGAATAACATTATCAGTTAAATAAAATCCCTTTATATTTTAAATGCATTTATTTAACTTGTAAAGGTTACATGGTTATTACAAATTTACAATAGACTCTTACCTTGGTTATTGGTATATGTGACATTTGTGTCATGTTCTTGACCTGACTGCATGTAGGTTGACTGATTCATATTGGCACCGTAATTAGTCGACTGTGGTTCTGCATTCGATACGACCGTATTCGGTTCGCTCGTAGTGGTCTGGTATCCATACGGCGTGTTGTAATATATTTGGTTATTTGGCTGTTGTTCCGGCGTTACTTCAGGCATTGTAGGCACACCTTCTGAAGGCGATTGTACCGTTTCACAAATACCAGCGTTCGTGTAACGCTGTCCGACCCAATTCGCATCATTACCCGCCATCTGTGGCTCCGAACCGCCTTGAGCAGTTGCACTATAAGAATTCTGGGAGCCATAATTGTAATCATAGTTCCCCGTCGCCGTATTGAACATGTAACCCGGATGATTTTGATAGTTCTGCGTGTAGTTCGAATTCGACTGATCCGTATATCCATACGTACTGGTCGGTTGATAATTGTGTTCTGTAGGATTCGAGTAAGTCGACACATTAGCGTCGTAGCTCGAATACGGCGTATAGTTTATTTTTGCGGTTAAAGCTTGTCCGGTAACGTGTGATTTTATCGGTTGATCAAACGTGTCCAATTGGGTTAAAGCGGGGTTATAACTTTGGTTATCCACTGCGGCATTGTAAGCTGTCGAGGCGGCTTCATTTGTTGCACTGATCGTATCCGAGACCTTACTATCAGCGTTAGTGTACGTCGGATAGTTCTGCGATGGAAGGGCCATCGTGCTCGTAGCGTAACTATATTGTGGCCCTGATGGGTTATAAACAGGGTTGCTTTGACCATATTGAGCCGATTCGTTACTGTAAGGATAATTCATTGAGGTGTAATCGGTGTTCGCTTGTGGTGCGGGAACGTTCGACATCGAATTCGGAGCATACGAGACGACGTTCGTAGTCGACGAATCAGGATATTGGATGTTATAATACGTCTGTGTGTAGTCGCCTCTGTAATTCGTAGCGGATTTCGGGTCGTTCACGTGCATTTGTGCGAAGTTCACGTTTAAATCTGATTGGCTGGGGTCGTTGTACGTCGATACAGATGTCGATACATCTGTAGACATTTGCCCCGCGGGCGCAGTGTGTACGTTTTGCGTATACGGATCGTTGTACGCAGCGTATTGATTCACCGTGTTCATACTCATGTTACCGGCGTATGACATGATGTTTTGCGAGTCAGGTACGCCGCTTGCGTTGCTATGCGATACACTATAGTAGGGGTTCGAATAGATCTGCTGGTCTAGCTGTTGGGCGCTGTACTGCGTCGGGGTGTACGGTGTGTTATAACCGTAGTTAATATCGTCTTGTGCTGGTTTCTCATAAGCTTTGGCAGTTCCGGGGTAGGCATAGTTTTGATATGGATCAGGTTCGTTAGGCGCGTGAGGAGTAGTGTACCTATCGTAAGGGTTGGAATGCATTGGCGGCATAACAACTCCATCGGGAAGATGCATTGGCGTTACCTCTGTCGCTGTAACGAAATTTAAAAACGATAGCATTATTACAATGAACTAAAGTTAGTATGTTTGTAGCAGAAAATTCTTCCGTTAATTAGAAAACCATATTATCCCTGAATCCCCATACTTAGTACATCACAATAACTTCAATTATTCAATAGTCTCAACAAACTATGAATAAACGTTTAAAGTTTGTACAATCAAATAATACATTTTTTTTTAATACACTAAAATTTAAAAATTATTTTATCTTCATTTTTAGGTTAAAAAAAAATGTTATACGACTTAAAATATTTGCACATTATTTTTAAATTATATTACTAAATGTAATATTGAACTTACCTTCAGAGCCAACTGGAGCCGGTCTTATTGATGTTGGGTATATATTTTCTGGGTAATAATTATCATTTGGCATTGGATCGATTTGAACTGCGAACAATTATTTTTTTCAATCAAACAACCTCCTGCCACTGTACAATTTTATTACAATTATGTCAGTCAGTCATACGTACATGTGCACACACACACACATGATATTTATATAATTCAAATATTAAAACAGCTGTGCCTCTGTGGAATACCTGCACGTGACGTCGTAGATATAATTTCTTAAACACACAATATTATTATTAATAGGGTTGCCAGCAATGTCCAAGAATATTCTCAGAACGATATGAGAAACAGATACAATTAAGTAGTCCGGTGAAGCTGCTAAGACCTCGCTTGATCAATAGCCTAGTCAGTTCGAAAAAAAAAAAGATACAATTAAATAAATTAGAATAAATTAACACATTTTATATCCTTGACCATCATGACATTTAATAAATTATACTTCAATATTCTTTATTGTATTTGCCATATTGTTTTCTTTTTCATAGGTTAGTTTTTATAAATAAATTCTTTTTCACGTTTTTATTTATTCTTATTCCATTATTTTTCTTTGTCACATGTTTATCAGCATTTACTGTTACATGATTTTAATTTTTCATTATTATTAATAGTGTAAGTTGTATGGATGTGATAAAACGTTGTAGGTTTCCAGTCTAGTATACTCCTTTTTATTATTGTTATTATATTATTCATCGCACTGTTGACTGTTGCATTATCCACATTTGTAAATAAAAAAATCAAAATGTCTGTCTAGGATTAAAAAACAAAATATTTTTTTCATTTAAAAATAATTAAACATTCTAAACTATTTGCATGTTTATATATATTTTGAAGAGACTACCATTTTTATAATTGCGTTCTTCGATGTATGAGTGGGGTAAACGATGTAGTGCGCAGACGCAGGAAAGGGAAAATTAACGGATAACGTTGTTTACAAAGAAATATTATAAACAAAATATATTTCTGCTTTCAAGTTTTTGTTTTTATCTCTGTACATAAACTATATTGTTAAAATAATAAAGAACGAAGACAAAGTCACGGTTTTCCGATATTAAAATAGAGAACACTATAAATCCAGATAAAATACATACGTATATGCTATGATACAACAAAACCATTTTTACGAGAACAAAATCGCGGATTATGGAAGCCACCTAGTGTTATGAAAAACTATCTTTTCTGTAAACTTTAATTCAGTCATCGCTCTTTCGCCAGAAGGAAACCATTGTTGTATATAGGTTTAATAAAAAAAAACTTATCTGAAAGTTTATCTATTTTGAAGTGAAATTTGTGTGGTTTCAAACCGGATGCAACGGAAAAAACGACAGGTAAGAGACACAAATACAAAAATTAGTGAGCCAGAGCGAGAGAGCAAATGTCGGTGTGTATGTATATTGCATACTGTTTATAGCTTGCTTGTATTTGAGCATTTAACGTGTGTTGGTATATGTGAAATGTACGTGAGCTAATACTACTGTACACTGTATGCGGCTGCGTATTACAGCTTTTTAGTAAGAAGACAGCGTGGTGTGTTATTATTTAACAGTGTTTGTGAGTATTTTTATATCTTGTTGTGCTAAATAATAAATTCATTTTTAAACAAATAAACTTTGTAATTATCCTACCCTTGTTATATATATTCATCTCATTCTTTTGACGATTTACTGAAGTTTCACTTTCATCGTTTGTGAATCGCACACACACCTTTTTTTAAACGATACAATCTGCATTATTACAGTAAGTTTTGATTTATAAATTTAAATAGTTTAAATCCACTTAGGTTCGGAATTAGTATCCCAATTTCAATTTTAAAAAAACTAAATGTTATACACACAATATTTTTCTTGAATCCTTTATAGATTTGGCCACATGGTTTAAGACAGTAAGCACGCTAAACCTAGAGACCTCTCAAGTACAACTACCGAAACAAACGTGCAGGTGCTTAGCGAAAGATTTTCAATTTGAAGGTGGTAGTTGTGAGGTTCGTGAGGGTGGCCTTAGAAAAGTCCCTACCGCCATATCATTATGGTATTTTCGTTCATCAAAAACTTGTTTTCGTTTACAAAAATTCAAAACCTAAACCACATCGATCAACGCGGCGTCCGAATACGCTATACATAATCGTTTCAGGAGATTATACGAAAATAAATTACCGAAAATTCCTGAAAATTTGCGTTAATTGGCAATCGTAACAGTTACGTCAAATTGACAATTGCTAACAGACGTCTTAGAGTACCTACGTCGTCTGTTGACAATATCGATATTATTTTAGTATGTATATAAATAACATTATTTATTTCACGTATATATTTCATGTGTAAAAGAATAACTGACGGGCAGACATATGAACGCACAGCACAGATTGATGGAGCTAGGGCCGTGAAATTTTGCATGCTGATTTCTTGTACAATATAAGTGAGCAATAGGGAACGATTTTTGGAAATTAAATCCCTAAGTTATTGGAAAAGGGGATGAAAGTTTGTATGAAGATTCCTCATTTTTTTTCGTGCGTTCACACATCGTACATGTAAGATATGAAAATCATAAAAAAAAGCTTGAAAACGGCAAAATTTGAACTTCATTCTCGGTGTATAGAAAATGATAATATTAAAAAAATTAAACACGTTATATGAACGAAACAGGCGATCCGCCTGATGACCTCCACCGTCCATAGACACTAGCAACACCAGGGGAGTCGCAAGTGCGTTGCCAGCCTGTGTATGGGAGGAAGGGGAGAGAGGGGGAGAGGGGAGGGGAGGTGGTCCTCCGGCGCTGTCACTGACATTACGAAACACAACAATGCAAGCACTATTACTTCACGTTGGTTTTTTATGAGTAGGTGGTAGTACCGGGGGCGAGCAGACCTATTCATATTAAAACCAGTAATAGCTTCAGTGTGGCTCTACCACCTATCAAAAGTAATACTGTAATACTTAAATTGGTAGAGTAGTTATGGCAACGTCCAAAGAAGCACAGTATATATAATTTGTTACATTTTAAAATGAGCTAAATCCAATTTTAATTATTCATATGGCATGTTAGTTCTTTTAAGATATCCGGTTTTTATACACCGAGAATGAAGATCAAAACTTGCTAAGTTCAATAGGTTTTTAATTTTTTTTATGTTCTTCATAGTTTACATGTAGAAAATTTGAAGATCTTAAAAAATAACGGTAAAGTATTATAAACGGATAAAATTTGATTTAACTCTTTTTTTTTTATAGTAGCACGGCAAAGTGTCTGCCCTGTGCCTGATGGCATAGTTCAATCCAAAAACAATGGCGACCATCGAGTGACTTACTATCCATTGCCGGTCACCGCTGTCATGCCGGCCTGCAAAAAGCTGGATATGCACAGGCTGATCCCGAAACGCGACCCGCAAAAGCGAATCACTATGTCGGGCTTTTTCGCCATATGCATGGTGGTTGCGACCCAGTCAGGCTGTAAAACCCTACCACCCCGCTATCGCCATTACCTCGTTCGTTATTCAGCAGGGTGCACCACGTGCAGGTGAGGTTGGCTTGGATGTCTCAAGTGTTAGATGTTATTTGACACCCCTTACACCCCTAAATGAAATCAGTGAAATTCGAAATGTAGTATATGATTGTATTAACTAACCTTGAGGTGTGACACTCCTGGGTGCAGTCCTGTTCTTCATGTAAGGCAGATAGTCTTTCAGCTTCCGGGCTCCAGTTGATGGTGGAATGTTAGCCACTTCTGGAACTTTCGACAACGGGGGCGTGGACGACGGTGTGGGTGCTACGAACACCGAATAAACGAAAATTGAACATTTTGTCATAGGCCAAATAGTTACGGGGCGTCCATTGACGTGAGGGAATCAGGCGAGGGAGAGGGTCAAGATGAACCTCACGTGGGAGAAAGAGGGGGTTCTGGAAATATTACGCTTAATTTTTCGTGAAATACTTTGTAAAAATGTCAAAAAGTCAAATTAATTTAAAGAAAAACATGTTACTAGACTAAAATATACTGAAATCTGCCATCATTCTTCTATATATTTATTGTTTAATGTTATCACTGTGGTTTTAGATTATGGTGTAAAACAATTTCTAGTCAACTAGTGGTCACTAGTTTTAGTAAAAGTAATAAGGCACAATGTGTTTATTTTTTTAATAAATCCAAGGCATTTATAGCGAAAATACAAATTTTGAAAGATCTCACGTGATATTAGGGTTGGGGGAGGGAGTCAAAACAAATCTCATGATATCTCACCAGGAAGGGACGAGGGCTCAAAAAAGCTTCACGTAATTAATGGACCTTATCATTATGTAAATAGTTTTTTTTTTCATATCATTTATAAATTTCATATACTTATGTTTTTTTTTTATGTCATAGCTGGCAAATGAACAAGTGGGTCACCTGCTGTTAAGTGATCACCACCGTCCATGGACACTAACAACACCAGAGGAGTCGCAAGTGCGTTGCCATCCTTTGGGGGGAAGGGTTAGGGCCGTAGAGGGAGAGGAGAGGAGAGAGGAGAGGGGAGAGGAGGTGGGCCTCCGGCGCTCTCAATGACCGAACGAAACGCAACAATGCAAGCACTGTTACTTCACGTCGGTTTTCTATGAGAGGGTAGTACTACCCCGGGCGAGCCGACACATCCATGCTGAAACCAGTAATAGTTTCAGCGTGGCTCTACCACCATTAATGTACAATATTTGTATACTCTTTATTAAAAATGCATCAATAAAGTTGAAACTTGAAAAAATTATGAATTGTCCTCTAACTCTGACCATGGGACGACTACTACATAAATAAGTACATACTAACCTTTAGTATTCTGTTTGGCTAGATGCTGTGACCGTTCCTCCTCTTGGACCTGACAGGTGCTGCGAAGCCGGGCCAGCAGTTGGTTCACATTATGCGACAATTTCTTATAAAACTCCTGACCTTTCTGCGATTTGCCTAACAACTCTTCATACGTATCGTACGATGTTATCAGAGCTGTAACATAACATGATAATTAAAAACACACGAATTTTATTATCTACAGAAAGGGCACTACTATACGATTCAAGTAAGAAAATAATTTTCACAGCGCCATCACACTTAATACTTATTATGTAACTTCATTAAAAATTGTATTATCGGAAAAACAATAACATGTGTGAATGATGTTATATGACTTACATAAGCTAGAAACCTACTAAAGTGTAATGCATCTAAAACATCATTACATAGTATAAAAGTCCCCTACTGCGTCTGTCTGTCTGTTTGTTCGCGATAAACTCAAAAAACTACTGAACGGTTTTGTATGCGGTTTTCACCAGTGGATAAAGTGATTCTTGAGGAAGGTTTTAGTATAAAATTTGTCAAGGAATTTTTTGAAATCGTCTGCCGGATCCGCTAGTTTGTTAATAAAAGTTTTATTATATAATACATATACGCTTAAATAAAACGTTGATTTTTATTAATATTGTATTTCGAAGAATAAAAACTTTTTATATTTTTAATAAAGGTAGTATAATTTTGACGAGTAGTGACTAGAAAGAGCAACGACGCTTTGTCTGATTTATCTTCTCATTTGAAACGCATAGAGACTTACGAAAATGTTGATTATTCATGATTGGAAGGGTGAATGAAATGTACAGGAATAGAAAACACGTTACCGTTGATAAGTCCGTCACGTTTCCTAAGGACGTCGGTGAGCAAACGACGCGACTCGCCGTAGGAGGCGTACAACGATGTCAATTTGTTTATAATATTCTCTTGTGCAGCCAAATTTTGTTCGATTATTTTCACCTACACCCAAATGATAAAATATGAGACTGTCACGTGTTAAAACTAAAAGATTTTAGCAAAACTAATGACAGTGAAAATTCTACGCATACTACGCATTCTATATAGGGCTCACATGTGCTGAGTACATGTGACGCGAGTGACAGAAAGAGCAGACAGGATTTCCCCCATATATTTTTTTTAATGCAATTTAGAGCAGACAAGAGTAAGCTTTTTATTTTTAGTTTGGTCCAAATAAATATATTCTACTGCACCTAAAGAAGTTTTATTTCAAAAATGTATTATACAAAATTTCATATTTACTAATGAATATACCTATAATATACACGTGATGTATAAAATTCAATAATAATATTTTCATATATATTATAGTGGATATTACTTTACACTTCCGCCTGTACTATACACTATTTTGAATCTAGAACGTTCTGTTCGAACATAGGTACTAATTTAGCGTGAAAGGAAAAATACCGTAAGAAGTCGTAGCATTTTACGATTTATAAATAATATCCAAACATGAATTAATACAATTTAATGGCTCTACATAATAGCAAATTATTAATCGAATATTTTTGGTTTATGTCTTGTTAGCTCTATTAACCTTTATTAAACTTCAAAGGGTAAATAAACGAACCACCGGACATACAGTGCAGCTCTAATGTAAATAAATAAGAAACGATTTTTAGGAATATGGCGAGTGAGTGCATTATGCTATTTCTATAACCTTATAATGATATATGATAGAGTTTTCAGTGCATTTATGGATCCGAGAAGTGTTCTTGTATTTTGTTATATCTAAAGTTTAATTGATAATGCTCAACAAAGTCAATGGTTAACTCAGGGGTTAACTAAGGAGTCGTTTGATAAAATACCTTAGGAGCATGCTTCTCCAACTCCTGCTTGAAGATCTCTTCGGTAGGATCAGAGCTTCGAGCCAGGAGCTTCGCTGTGATATCATCAGCGGTGACAGCTTCCCGAAGCTGCTGCACGAGGGTATCGCGTTGTGTCTGCATCTCGCGCGCTTTGCCTACAACGCGACGCATTTCTTTCATTGTATCGCGGTCGAGGCCCTCTGTCGACAAAACAAAAAAAAATCATACATCAGATATTATAGTGTACGTTACTTTGTTCTTCCGCCTGAAGGGGTTTAAGGGGTGTCGAATAACATCAAGACTTGAGACATCCAAGCCAACCTCACCTGCATGTGGTGCACCCTGCTGAATAACGGACGAGGCAATGGCGAAAGCGGGGTGGTAGCATTTTACAGCCTGACTGTGTCGCAACCACCATGTATATGGCGAAAAAACCCGTTATAGTGATTCGCTTCTGCGGGTCGCGTTTCGGGATCTGCCTGTGCATATCCAGCCTTTCGCAGGCCGGCATGATAGCGGCGACCGGCGATGGATAGTGTGTCACTCGGTGGTCGCCATTGTTTTTGGATTGTACTGTGCTTACTATCAGGCATAAAACAGTCACTAGGGCGTGCTACAATACAAAAAAAAAGTGGCAGCGAAAGTGCAGAGTCCACTATAATATTTGATTATAGATTGCCGCAAAGTAACGCCTTCTTCAATATAATATTTTCCTTCAAATTATAAACTAAGACCTTGTTACTACTGACCCTGGATTGCCCTAATTCTGTCAATTTTACCATAGCAACTGGAAATAAATAAGTATAATGAATTAAATAAAGAAATTATAGATTACCAATGTTATCAATACTCGGTATCTTCTCATAAAGCATATCCAAGGGCTGAGCCAAAAGTTTCAAGTTAGCAATGTGTAAGGTCATAGCTTTATGTAGCACTTGATTACTCTCGTTCGTACGGGAATGTGCCTCCTGATACTTGTGGTATTCTCTTGACAGTTCTGTCTGTACTATGGACGGTGGACGAGGACCCATCACTTTTTGGTATTCCTTCTCTTTTATTGTCTCCTCCTGTTGGATGATGGAATTTATTTAAATAAACGAGAAATAGGAACACAAAATCTATATGAATAAGAGAATACAGGTATGTGATCGTCAGCGTGTCACGTAAAAGCTACTGGATAGATTTGAATGTGATGTTTTTAGTTTTACTTATTAGATATTAAATCCATATCCAAATATATCAGGATATATGCATCAACGTTATTAAAGTTGTAAGAAACTACGATTTTTTTGCGTTATACGCGTTCAATGATGTCTGAAGTGGGGCACGAGGTACAGTATGTATGCGCGGAAGAGGCGAAGTAAACTGATAATATGGTTAAAAAAAAATTGTAAGTAAACTATTTTTTTTTTTTAATTTTATTTCTCATGGCATATAACATGGTGCAGACGTAATGGTTTGCCTATATCTCGGTTGTCACCATTAATCTTGGATTGTATTGTCCTTACTATCAGCATCAATATTGTTGCTATGACATGCTATTATAAAATGTATGCTGAAATATTGAACCACATACTAACCTGAATTAGATTCTTTATTTCAGCTAATGAATGCTCGACATCACTAATTGTCTCCGCTAAATTATTCATAGAATCAACAAGCGATTGAATTATTTCAATCTTCGCATTCATTGCAGCACATCTGTCCACGATTTCTTGAGGCACCCTATAACAATTCATAATAAGGAAAGATCATTTTTATATATATAATTCTTCTGTCCATGTGTGTGTGTGTGTGACTGAACCCTTCCTAAACGGCTGGACAGATTATGATGAAATTTTTTTTTAAGTGTTCATGTGGATTCAATAATGTTGTAGAACTGGACACGGTAGGTGGCGTTGGACGAAGCGGCGCCTATCATCCGTCGTCGCAGTGCGGGACTTTGCAGACGTGGTGGAGGCGACTATCACCTGAGGCCGCCCTGAGGGTACCTTCCATGTAGGCTACGTAGGTATGGGGGTGGGAGTAGGATTAAGAAACTTCATATGCGGGCGTAGGGTTTGTGTAGGTAGGTAGGATCGGTAGAGCAAGGGTTTTTAGGGTGGGGGGATGGGGGGACTGCTGGGTATGTAACCTCTGCCTTCTGTCAACAATCGTTGACAAATTATATATCGACACGGTGTCCGAACACTCTATCACCTATGCTATCATCGCTTCAAAACTTTTAACTAATTGCCGTCTATCATATCATCCCTACATATTATAAAACAAAGACCTCTGCCACGTCTGCATGCCTTTTCGCGATAAACTACTAAACGGATTTTCATGCTGTTTTCATCATGAGGAAAATTTTGGGTATATAATTTGTCTAGGTTTTTTTTATTACCAGGGCGGGACAACGTCCGCCGGGACGCTAGTTATATACAGGCCGAAAATTTATACAGTAGTAATAATTATGGAGAATACTCTGTACTCGATTCTCCTTCTAAATTAATTAAAAAAATAGGTGCTTAATATTTTACCTAATTATCTAGAAAAATACAAAAATTATACGCAATCCTCTACGCGTCTACGTTAAAGCACAGTGTCTATGATCGTCGGGTATTTTACTTTTACTTGAAAGTGAACGTAAGAACGGCAAGAACAAAACAAGAGGGTTTATTGTCCGTTTTATTATCGAAAGTTATTACCTCCGGGTCGGTTCATTGTAGCTTTCGGCACCGGTCATTGCACCTAGGTTTATTACAATTGCGTTTATACTTTTGGAAGTCTGAGAACAAACTTTAACTAAGGTTCTCTTTATTGTTTATTAGTATTTGTTTTATTTTATTAAATGTGACCATGAACTATCATCTCTTAGAACATTGTTAGTGACTAATCTAACACCAGGTATAAAAAAATTCTTTACTTAAATATATTAATGAAGTTCTTATACCACAACTTACTTTTGCTCTGAATCCAATACATCCAGCTGGTCAAGTTGGAGTGACGACATGAATTCTGTCAATTCTGTGTTTTTCGCTTCGGCTTGGGATACAACCTGTCTGAGAAGCTTGGCTTTCTCTTCGGAATACAGTGACGACACCTCGTGGGCACCCATAGGAACGAGACGAGAAAATAAGTCTGGGCCTGATATCTAGAATTTAAATTTTTTTTTACTGAGAAATTAAATTAAAGGTGATTTCAATCATATAACAAACTTGATGTTACTCGCGACTTCGACGGCATGGAATATAAAACAAAAAAAATCAGTGTAAACATGCACGATTGGTGTACTATACTAGACACTGCTAATTTTAGTTAGTTTAAGATATCTGCACACAGTCCTATTTTTTTCTAAAATAAAAGTAGCCTAATTTGCTCCTTATAACATCAGCTATCTCCGTGAAATTCTGGTTAAAATACAATCGTTTCGGAAATTACCTGGAACAAACAGATAGACAGACAGGCAAAAAGATTTATAACTGACTTTTTGTTATTATTATTTTAGTAAATTTGATAAGAATGCAGAATTCCAACATTATATTATAACCTTTATCTAAAATGTATTCTACACACAAAAATAATAATGAAGTATGAAATACATAAGGTACCTAGGAGTATATTAAAAAAAGGAATTAAACTTGAACCGATTTTAACGGGACTTTCACTGGCAGATACCAGATGTTAAATTAAAGAAACTATGCACCTTTACACTATGATTAATTTTGCTAAATTCCATGTGGTCAAAGTTGTGGGTATCAGCTAATATTGAATCATTTAAACAATTTCAAGGTAAATACAACATCATTCGAAGAAGGAAAATTTAGTAAGTATGAATCATACCTCAGGATCATTCAAGTTGATTGGCAGAGCTTTCACCAAGCAGACCGGTTTCATATCCACTAGCAAATCTTTGTCTGGTACTTCTTCATGATAAATAAATTCATTCTCATTTTTAGCTGCCTTTCGCTTTCCTTCAACAACGTCATTGGTAAATGTCAAAGCCTCTTGTGTTACCTATATTAAATTTAAAATCAAATATAATTATAATTTTCCTCGTTTAATCAATGCGGAATCTACAGTAGATGCTGAACAGTCGTAATGAAGCTACAAGAAACCTTTCAAAGGCATTGGTCTAGAAATTAATAAATTGACCATAATAATGTTATCATAATCATCATGTTATCCTGAGACCATCTGATTTCGACAAAAGCCCACTCAAAGTTGTGCAACAATACATTTTTACATTGATCAAATGTTAGATAAAACAAAAGAAATCAGAAAAAGGTGTGGACCAAGAGCTTGTAGAAATATAAATTGTAAAAAAGCATCAGTTGGCAAATTATATTGAGTCTTGAGATATTCCAAAATTATTATTGTTTTGTAAGTCAATAAATCATGAATTATATATTGTGGGTAGGATTGCTAGCAATGCATGTAATATCACAAGATATCCCTCAAAGAGTGAAAAGTTGGATTAATAAAATGATATGTGAGATGAGGTACATCCATTTAGAGCTAAATTTCGTCATCATGTGTAATTGTATGGGACAATTAACATTTCAGCTGAATCTTTCTCAAATATCATCTATAATGTCCCAGAGATCATCATGAACCAAGTCAGAAACTCTAATAACAGGAGGCAAAATCCCATAGTACAAATTTAAACTACAATTTTTTTTAAACATTTATATTTTATTAATAGTCTTTTACAATGAGAAGTGTAAAATATATGCAGTTTTTACTTAAAGACTATTGATGAAATATATGAAGCGCCTTATGCGCTTGCCTTAGTAGTCCGAATAAGCTGTAAAGGCCGGTCAGGCCAATAACATAGACAGTTCAAACAAAAAACATTTAAAAATTCCCAAAAATATAGACTAAACTACTATCTTACCAACAATTACTCACCTGTACTGGTTCAATATATTTAGCCAGTTTCCTTGCTTCTGTAAGTTTTTCAAGAGCTTGTTGATAGAACGCGACACGCTCTCCCATTTTTTGCTGTTCTTCGGCATGCATACCTTTAATGAGAAAATTAGCTTACGATTATGAGAACACTAACTGACGCCCGCAACTTCATCTGCGTTGTTTATTATCATAACAACATATTTACAGAGAAACAAACACAGAAAAGTTTGAAATAAGAAAAGCAAAAATATACTTTGCCTACAAGATATCTTTATAGAAAATGATATCTCTTTATTTCCTCTCTGCTGCGCATGCGTACTACTCCACGTGCTCCACGGCAAAAAAACACCGCTGTACGCAAGTGTTTATAGAAATCGTAGTTTCTTACAATTTTAATAACTTTATATGAAACAAATCTATTATATTTTTTTATATAAAAACCAAGTGTCTAAGATTTGATACTAAATAAAGTAAATTTTCAAAAAAAAGTATTAACCGACTTCAATATCAATCAAAAACCCATAACCGAAAATCATATCATCTACAGGTACAAAGTTTAAGTCCACTCTCGCGTCTCTGTAATACAAAAATTTTGGTTGGTACGGACTTCCAGTACATCTCTAGGTAGCACACATATTCATATGTTTTATTTTTGATAAACTATTTATTTTCCGCTTTTTAGTGCCTTATGGGTTTTTGATTGATATTGAAGTCGGTTAATACTTTTTTTTGAAAATTTACTTTATTTTTCCATTTTGAGTGTACATAAATATATTTTACTAGCAGTGCCCGCGAACTCCGTTCCGCCTTAAGTATATTAAAATATGCGCATTTTTGCGGTATGGTATCTATCGGTATGGTATGCGATATGGTTTCAATTGGTTGTACAATAAGTAACGTTTGGTACGAACGCAAACTTTTCAGTAATCCGCGATAGTTTCTACCACCAACTCGGCTACCATCGCTTCACACATTACACACCTTAAGTAATGTAATTACAATGCTTGCGTCATGTTGCAACACAGCAACGAACATAAGCACAATAGGCTCCTAAGAATTGAAGAGTTTTTTTTATAATATTGGTGGCAAACGAACATACGGGTCACCTGATGGTAAGTGATCACGGCCGCCCATGGACAATTGCGACACGAGAGGAAACACAGATGCGTTGCCGGCCCTTAAGAAAGGAGTAGGCTCGTTTCTTGAAAGTTTTCTTACTTTGCCACGGATCCCATAATCAGAACCTAACCAAACTCTCATCAAACTACCCTTGAAAAAAAAAAAAAAAAAAAAAAAAAAAAAAAAAAAAAAAAAAAAAAAAAAAAAAAAAAAAAAAAAAAAAAAAAAAAAAAAAAAAAAAAAAAAAAAAAAAAAAAAAAAAAAAAAAAAAAAAAAAAAAAAAAAAAAAAAAAAAAAAAAAAAAAAAAAAAAAAAAAAAAAAAAAAAAAAAA
Source organism: Antheraea pernyi (assembly GCA_015888305.1). Lineage (NCBI taxonomy): Eukaryota > Metazoa > Arthropoda > Insecta > Lepidoptera > Saturniidae > Antheraea > Antheraea pernyi. The sequence continues at coordinate 523,438 of MU158915.1, read as the reverse complement.
TACAGACGAATTGATAACCTCCTCCTTTTTTTGAAGTCGGTTAAAAATGATTGAAACAGTTTTTTTTTGCTTGTTGTGTGCACAATGAAAAAAAATGGCAGACAACTAACATGTTTTATTTACGTAGATGACTACACATTTCTTATCACACTTTTATTTGGTCATCATATAAATATGGCAATTGTTTATTTAGCCTTCAAGAAATTATCACAAATACATCATCCAAAGAAAATTGAAAACAATATATATAATCAATATTTAAAAATATAGGAAAATTGACAATAAGAAAAAGAACAGTATAAACGGAAAAGTACTTGGATTTTTTTCTGCATTTTATTGTTATTACAAAAATTGTTATTTTTCCACAAAAAAACAATGATTTTTCTAGAAATAAAATAATCACACTATGTTTAACAAACTATGCTGTAAAATATTTCCAATAAAAACCCTTAAACAATATATGTAATTTTTTTTAAATTAATTGTTACACATTAATAAAAACCCTATGGTTCAAATAACAATATTAACCTTGTAATGAAAAATCCTTATGTAGCCTTGTAGCCTTTGTAAATGAGGTATATCAAATAAATAAAACACTCAGGAATCTCCTTGTCTCTTTACTATTATTTTACAATTTATGCCAGTGACAGAAATTTCATCTATAAAAATTAACTTACCTTGATATAGACAAACAATGCAACCAATATATGATGTTTTGAATGATAGGTGTCTGTACCAGTAGTTATATAGTCTTGTACCAACTACATCATGTATAGTGTCAGTGCCCGCCGATGGTCCAAGCAAAGCAAGAGAGTTCCTGTAGAAAAATAACACTTGGGTGGCCACAGCACCTGAAAATTATTATTTATTTATATCTAGGAGAAACCCATTAGGCTAGAGTGGAAAAGAAAATATGTTGTGCCGACCCTACTCAGGTGGGATAAAGGTAAGAAGATAATGATGTAGGGTAACACCATTTAATTAAAATGTGACACAGAGAAGTTACCTGTGTAAAGGGAACACGGAAGCCAAAACCACATAAGATTATATGCTCTGACTAAGAACTCATCTGAAGTTTTTTAACCAGGTCAGATGACTGGAGGTAATCGAACTAATTGATTGAAGTCTGCTATCAGCACACAAAATAGGTGAATGTAGATATCAACATTTGGAAAAAAGTTTTTGATAATTGCTTATCTGAACACTTGTAAAATATATTATTTGAGAATATATCACCATTAAAAAAAACATTTTGTTGTATTTATATTGGAAAATATATCTTTCTACATTTTATTTAAGGTAAATAGTATATAATCCGGGCTTTATGCTTAGGTATATATCAGTGTTTTTTAGATCACAATTTTACCTTTTCTTAAATGATGTGCCCCAAGATAAAAACATGCTAAATCTAAATAGATACCTTCTCTAAACTTTACCTGTTAAAAAAAGATTTACAGATGTGTTTGGCATCAATTTAAGGGTGCTATACAGCCAGACAGACACTATAGAAAGGCATATCACCATGCTGAGGTGATGTTTTCTTTCCCAGAAACCTCTAGTTCATTGCAAGGCTTGCACCTATGTTGAACTACCAATAACATCAGGAGATTACAAGACAAGAAAGACTTATATAAAACTATGTACCCTAGCTTTAGTTCTAGCCAGGAATCAAATTCAGGATACCGGCAAACTCATAATACACAACATTATAAAGTTTTAAATTATTACCAATGACACTGGGCTTCCTCGTATCTTGTATGCTTTTCTCCAATATACATTCCTGTGCTTGAGCAAAACATATCTCCTGCATCATTCTCATTATATCAGTTGATACGTCAACTCCAGGAGGCTGGGGATATTGCTCTCTCACACACTCAAATGCCCAAGCCGCATTCTGATAGTGTGTGCAAGCTGCTTTAAGACTCTCTGCAGTTGTACGGGGCTCTGAAGAGCCAAGTTCGGTATGTAAGGCTCCTATGTTGTGTAAGATGCTGGCCAATTCAAATTTTACATCAGATAATGAGCAACTCATACCAGCATATATGTCACGCCTGAAAATATAATGTTTACCTTGTCTTGACAATACAATATCAAATTTGATAAAACTAATGATGATTCGTGTTGTTTGTTCTGTGAAGTATTCCTTAGACAATGGATTATAAAAGGCTTGCTTATTTTTTGGCATATTTCTATTTTACTAAGACTTGAAAGGAAAAATGACATAAAAGCTTTAAAATACAGAACAATAATGAATTATCTGTACGCTGATGTATGTATGTCTTTTGTTTATGATAATTTATATCTATTTATATAATAAGTATTTTTCATTAGTATGTATTTGTATTTGAACTAGTTGATGCTTATGACTTTCTTCACCTAAAAATAGTTTTATTGTTTTAAGGGAACTATAGTTTCTACTATTCTGTATACACTTTATTAACTTTCAAATAATTTTAAGCTGCCTTTTTATTTTTTCATTGTAATGTTCTCACTACAATTTAACTCATACATACCTTATCCTGATTTCAATTGACATCAATTAAATTTATCACTACTACTTCAGCCTATTGAAACACTATTTTTCTAAATTTATTTAGTTAATATTATGAGAAATGCTCTATCTACTGACAAATCTCAATAAAATAGGTACAATTCTTTTGAAAAGTAATTTAGACAAACAACAGACACTAGTTTTATTTATATGTACCTATAGTTTAATAAAATAATACAGAATCAGGGTAATTCATAATTTGTAAATGTGTATACATATAAAAAATAAAAATATGTTCATATGTCAAATGTTAATTTATAATTAAGGCTAATTAGACATAATTAATCAAACTTTATATAATGCAAAAACAGGACATTTCGAATTAAAGTGTTACTTTCTTCTTTCTCCTTTGCGGAGACCAGAGTCAATATGGTGATTTTAATATTAAAATAAAATTCTTGAAAGTATTGCATTTATAATATAGTACATTTTTTTATATTTACCAAGAAAAAGAACATGCTGCCGGTTGACCTTTTGCCATTGGAAAGCGGCTCTGCATCGCTCGTAATTGGCAAAAGTATCGAATCAGGGCACTTAGGCCTGCAGCGTCCGACGTAGACCTAACGGCAGCCGATCGCAGCCCTTCTAACTGATGTATTTCATTGTTATAACTTTCTGGCTCTTCTCTATAAGCCTCGGCGATGTACTAAAAAGTTCGAAGAGAAATGTAGACAAAGAAATTTCTAAAGTATCTTTATAATACAGATTAGGACACCTATTTACCTGTTTCAATTTTGGTCCAAAGTTAGTATTTTCAGTGCTTGCTTTCAATTCAAAACTTAACATAGGTAATTTCGGCACCGCCTCCATGGTTTTTTTTATTTGTTTTCACCTAATAAAACGATTTATTAGTAAAACAATTTCATCACAATAACTCCTACTTGTCAAACTGCCGTAGTTTTTTATTTTTCTTTTCTAATTTGTTCACAGAGTAAACCATGTATGACTTAACAACCATAGAGGATAGAGTAGATTTGTATAGGTATACTGTTTATAATTCTATAACTCGTAGAGTGAGAATCTAACATGTTTCTCTGTCTACGCTATAACTGCAATCTCATTATATTATGTATGTCACTAAATGACATTATGTTGGTATAACTAGTCTTAAAAGAGTTCATATTCACATCACTAGATCCTGTTAAATATTATGGTTACTTAGCACCATAGAATAATTGTCACTAAATTGCTGTCGTTACAAAAGTTACTAGTTTAACAAATTATAATTACATTATAGAGAATAGATATTTTATTTGGGCAAAATATCATATATATTAATACGTGAAGCCTAAAGTTTGTACCCCTTTTTAACGGAATTGGGCGAATGGATGAACGTGAAATTTGATATAGTTAAAGTTTATATGGAGGAGAAGTGCAGAAACCTATTTATTTTATATAAAATGCATTAGAACTACATTAAATTAATTAAAATATGCATTACTCACAATAATGCTTCAATTTTACACAATATATACACAAATGTAAATAAACATTTCATTTTGACAGCTGTCAATAAAGGACTTCAAAAAAGGTTGTGAAGGAGGTTGCTATGCTCGACTGTATGTATTATTTTACTCTTACGTTCCAATTACCCTTTTTCATTCTACATTCAACAATGATATTATAACATACAACTATTATTATAATATTTATCCCTTTAAAAAATCAATGAACTATGGTCGAATGTCGACCACTGGACGCCCACTAGTTTAAACAAAACTATCAACTAACTTCATGGTTTTTCCCAACAGAGCGGTCAAAAGAAGTGTCAAGTAAAAAATTCACTAACAACAATATCTTATAATGGGTAACCTGCCTTATAAATCTAAAAACAATATTAATATGGCATTATTAAACAAACGATATATTTAGGTAGTAATATTATAGAAATATCGTTCGATTTATAATTCACGTAATACTCGTTGTAAGCTAATAAGAAACGATTGACTATTATTGAAGAGTTATAATCTACTTGATAACTTTCTGTGTTATAATTTTATCTACATGTACAGTAATGTACCGATTAATTAAATACAATATTGATTAAGTTAACCAAATTTATAAACGAAAAATAGATTGATTATATCCTCGAAGGAAAAGCTTGCACTTAAATTAGATTTAAAACAAACTTTGCAATGCGGTGAATGAAAATAATTTGTTGTCACTCTCAATGATACAAATATTCATTGAAGTTACAAAGATGAACGATTAAGGTAAAACAACTAGCTCGTCCATGGAACAAAGAATTTTCTCTTTTCGTCGGTGTGCTCATCCTTTCTTTTTTCTCTGTTCTGATTAGTTCTTACATTATTATAGACCCCGTCTTTTTTACCGCTCTGAAGTAGATCCTCAGAAAACAAATTATAGTATCATAAGGACGCAGAAGTGGTGAAGAGGAAGCTGGCTCACCGCGCGCTTGTACCTCGTCCCTATTGTATCTACATGGACACATGTGTCAGTGCCAGTGCTAAAAAAACCCATCCACTTCGAAAAATGTAATGATGTTTCTATGGAAGGCGTGGCCCCACTATAAATAAATGATTGTTACAGATTATTTCTTTATTATGAATGTATTTTATTCACAGTAACAGTATCGTAACACGCATTATACAGGAACAATATATGCTACAAGATACATTCTACACTTAGAAACAAATACTATTTAAGGCGGATCATAAAATTAAATTACGCGATCATCCAAATCTCGCCAACTAGGTGATTAAATGTTATTTATAGTTAATTATAACTGACAAATACATGGTGTGGCGAACTTCTAATTTTCTAGCTTTATCTATAACTACATTATTCAGCTGCGATTGTCCATTTCTAGTTTTTACTGTTATTTTATTACTCCAGTAATGATTTAATATTTATTATCGGCTCAGTTTTATATTTAATCCTTTGCACATATCCTATATATCTTACCATATATACTTCTGCTCAATTTAGTTAAATACTTTTTCGTAAATTAGCTGTCAAACCATTTACAAGACACAATCGGAGTCAAACCTTTATTTCACATACAAATTCTTCTGAAAGTAGCAACGTGGTCGTTATACTGCCACATTCTTATTACTTAATATGATAGGCAAATATCTACCTGAATCATAATTGATTAAAAACAATTTACAATATTGTACGTATAATATCGTAACAATTTAAAGATAACTAAACGTCTGTATTATATTCCTAGAATAATATTTTGAATTAGATTTTATTAATCTCTTGCTATTATTAATCACTATGCGCGATACCGAATTAAAAGCAATATACAGAGTGCGGTGCGGCGCGCGGTTCAAAAGTTTGATATGAACTATACGTCATGTACAGTACAAATTATACTGGCTCTTTTAAGCTCCACACAACACTACAGCGGTGCCATTGCGGCTTGCGCTTGTGTTTTGCTTTTCAGTTTTCGGTGCGAATTACAATGTTTTGTGGTGGGTGTACAGTTATCTGTGAAATAAATTGACAAGTTTTACTGAGAATGAAATTGAAGAAGGCGAAAACAGATACTGAGGTATATTTAATGTCTATTTAGATTCTATTTCTTCGTACGCGTTATATTCTGATTCTTGCCATCTGTCTTCACGTTAGAGGCGCAACTTTGTACTTAAAACTCTTATGAGATTATTTTCGCTCTTAAAAACCATTATACGCATGCACACAATATTCCATACATAATTAATACCGTTAGTTTGCAGAAAAAACAATGATGGTACAGATAACGTGCATGTTGTATAGAGATACCAACATACATAGAGATAATAGGTCAATAACTACCTTAGGTAGGTTGTTAGTACGTACCTGTTTGTTAAATAACGTAAAGTATATTTATCTGCGGCACACGCCAATATTTTTCACTGCTGTAAATATTAATGTATAAAATTTAGGTATAAATTGGTGTCTACCATCCTTTGGGTACAACATTTAAAACAACATAATATATTTGAATGCAGCAAACTCTATTAAAATTATAGAAACTGCTTAACATTAATTGCCTCAATATATTCTAATTACAAATTAAATTATTGTCAATGTTGATTATTGTTAATATCGATAAGTTTCATCAGTCCCAAACTGATGGAGCTTTATATTAGTTTGTTGATAGAAAACTGTACAACAAACTCTGTAGGAATATCCCAAAAATGGTGTCACATTTTAATTTTGAAATAGTCTTTCGACTCCAATTTATTTTATGGTGCACATCTTCTGTTAGTCTATTTACTATGCAACCTCGCTTTTATCATTTTCATGTGTATTATTTACACTTATAAGATATTTCGGTACTTTCCTATTAAATGCACCGCGCTCGCTATATCTTTTATTGCAAGTGTAACCTAACCAAACTGAGACAACACTATTTTGTTTTAACTCATAAATCATCAAGTTGCCAATATACAAAACACAGTGCTTTCTTTGTATCACAAATCTAACCTAAGCTAATCGAAACAAGACAGGTAAATCAGGTTAGACTTGCGAAACAAACACAGTGCACTGCGTTTTGTATATTAGCAACTTGATGATTTTTAAGTTAAAACAAAACATTTTCGTCTGCTTTTGGTTAGGCGAGATGGTCGCGTCAGTACCAATAATTCCATCTACAAAGTTAAGAGTAAAATAAATTTTATTAATATACTAAATAATATGTAAGTATACATTAATTTCTTTATTAATTCTACCTTGACTGTGTAAGCCTGTAAGCAATAAGTTGAGATTTTTCTTTAATTCAAATTTAACTTTAACTAAGCCAATCATTATTTTCAGTAAAATGCCACCAAAAAAATCGAACTTAAATAATGCAGGTACCAAAGAAGCTCGACGTAAACGTGTTGACAGGGTTCGTGAATCAATTGAAAAAAGTCCAGAAAGAATCGCAGCTCAAACAAATCAGACAGCAGAGATTCTTGCTCAAGAAATGCACCAGATGGAACCGGTAAAACATTTTTAATATTGTTGATCCTTGCAAAGATTCCGTCACAATAGAAAATTGAATTAGCTGATGCATTACTGCATTCAATTCATTCAATTACAGCACATACTGCATTCAAGCTGCCTTTAAAAAATTCATAATATCCAATTGCAATGTGCAATATTAAAAAAGAACTACAAAAGGGTTCAATCATTATCTGGGATGAGTACACTATGGCTCATAAGCATTCCCTCGAAGCGTGAAATAGAACTATGCAGGATTTAAACAATAATGATAGACTTCTTGGTGATGCTGCTATTTTGTTACTATCTGGTGATTTCCGGCAACCATTGCCAGTCATTTCTCACTCTACTTTTGCTGTTGAGATAAATCCATGTCTAAAACATAATCTAAGCAATTGCTGGATATTGAAAACTGTGAAATAGAATCTCATCATAATATGCGATGCATAAGATTGCCAGATGATTTCTGTATTATTGTCCAAAGAAAAAATGAACTGATTGAGAGTGTCTTTTCGGATATACTAAATTACCACTTAAATCACAATTGGCTTAGTAATCCTGCTATTTTAGCAGCTAAATTGCTGACACAATTTCTACCAGGTGTTGTGATGTCCTACAGTTTAAATCAAAGGATAATCATCTGTGGATGAAAAAGAAGCCAAAGAAAGCGAAAGAAGCGATTAAAAAATTTCCAATTGAATGTTTAAATTCTTTGGATATATCAGATGCCACAATCAAGATAATATGTGTGTAAAAGGTCTGAATACTGAGATGACATCTGATAGGTGAGAGCAGAAAAGAAAAACATGTGCTGACCCTGCTGCTACTTAGGTGGGGTAGAAGATGATGATTAGGAATGCCACCATTCAATCTTCTACTAAAAATTGGTTCATGTATTATTCTTCTGCGTAATTTGTTAACACTGCTAAATTATGCAAGGATCACCAGAAATAAGAGAAATTGATAACCTTTGGTCATCAAAAAGATCACCAGAAATGGTGTAAAAACAGACTATTTTAACTGAAAAGTTTAAAGGAGAAATTGGTCTGTTACCATGTATTCTGATGATACCATCACATTCTCGAATACCATTCAAAAGACTTCAAATTCCTATTTGTTTATCTTAGTAAATATGTCTCAAGGCCAAACAATGTCTGTTTGCAGTTTACACTTAAAAATCCGTGTTTTACCCATTGACAATTATTCTTGTAGGATAATCAACAAATTTATATGTGTTAACAAAAGGCAGGTTAACCAAAAATATTGTATACTGATTAGCCCTTAATTTAACTTTAACTATGAATTATTAAATAGTAATCAGAGTACTTACTAATAAAATGTAAAGTTGAAAATTTTATGTTGGTTTGAACTTTATTTTCTATATACTTTCTTAGTCACTATCAGATTTTAAATTAATTTTTCATACTTTACCTGACAGTTTTTAGGCAGACTCGACTCATTATGCCAAATATTTTAATGCAACATGTAATAATTAAGCCACAGCAAAACGTGGCCGGGTGAGCAATTCATTATGCTCAAAAATTTAGAGATAATCTAACAGCCAGAAAGTAACTAATAATGAAAGAATTTTTAGAATCTGTTAGTAATCGAAGATTATCATCTACAAATAGGCTTACAAATGTTATCCCTTCACAATATAATATTATTTTTAAGGCACGTAAAAATTTTTAGGCCAACTCTCTTCCACGTATTTATGGACATCGTTTTTTAGGAAATTTTATGCTCTACAAGAATCTGCGATGTAAAAATTTTTAGCTCATACAGATTATAATTTATGATACTTTTAATGGAAAAAGATTTTTTTACGTGTTATTTAAATAAGAAACTTTGACTGCCCACCAACACCTTTTAAAATTGAGCTAAAAATTCAGCCTTCCGCAGACATTTTTCTTTCGGTAAATAGGTTCATTTTAACCTATAACTTCGATAGGTTAGTTTTTTTGGCTCACCCTAAGGTATACTCAGAATATATTTTACATGGTCTATACAATACCTCTGCAAGGACTTGAGATAAAACTAAACTGAAGAATTGTTGACAAAAATAAGTGCGTGTAACCGACATATGCGATTGAAGTAAAACTTCTTTGGCGTTATAAAGAATGGCGATTAAGTTACAAATAAATACATCATATGAGAATTTAAAAAGGCATTTATTGATGATGTTAATATTAGTAAGGCTCTACAGATAATGAAGCTTTGATTTAATTTGTTACTTTCATTGAAACCAGATAGCAGCACGGTCGCGAGCTCATATATACATAATTAATTCTATTGTTTGATTTTTATTATTATTCAATTTAAATTTTTTTTTTTCTAATATGTTTGATTGATGTTTATAAACTATTTATTGAGAAAATCAGAAATATTTAAAAACTGGATATTACGGAAACGTGATCCCATATTGCCGTAATGGAATTACGTTACATTGTCGTCCAGTTACCTACCTCCTAGTCCCACCTAAAGAAGTATTACTTTTAAAAAAAACTTTCATAACATAAAAGAAATGTGTAATTTAATCTATTCACTGTGAAATCAATACAGTAGTATTTAAAGTACTTACATTCGTATGGTTTTAGTACATCGTGAACCCAAAACCTGCTTTCACTTTATCCAGGAATAATCAAATCTTTTGCTTTTCCAACTAAATTTAATTCATTCCAGATCATATAGTTGATAAATTGGAAAATCATTTTCCTTTATTCCAAGTTATATGAAATGGGTTAAATTCAGGTACTAATTTTCATAATCTATACTAATAATAATATTATAAAGAGGTAGAGTTTGTGACGTAAGGGGTAATCTCAGGAACTACTGGTCCGATTTGGAAAATTCGTTCAGTGTTATATAGCTCATTTATCAGGGAAGGTTATAGGCTATATATCATCACACTAAGACACATAGGAGCGGAGCAGCAATGAAGAATGTTGCAAAATCGGGGTATTTTTTCCTTTTCAGAGCTTCCACTGCGTTTTAGCGCAAAATAACCATTCCACGCTTACGTATTACCCCCCAACGAAGTGGGCACGGGTCGTCTAGTTGAATATAAATCTATGTTGATGTTTCTTATCTGGCAGACATACCACAACTCACTACATTTTTCTTTTATGTATAAAAATGTATTTCAATTTCAGGAGGTCGTTCCTCCACAAGCGGAGATTATTGAGGCAGATCTATACAAGAGGTCGTACTTCGGTCCCGATGTGCCCACTTTGGAGCTGGAGTGCTGGGAGGATGAGTTATCGGAGGCTCAACTAAAAGCGTACAAGAATGCAGATGATGAATACAAAAGCATCCAGAATAAACTGGATGACATGGTAAAGAATACTGGCGGTGAGATTGTATACAACGGTGATCAGTTCACGGCTTACCAGTTGCTTGGAAAGTAAGTGATATTATAAACTTAAGTTAAATATTGTAGATACCTAATCAACTTTGAATACTAGCTTTTGCATGCGGTGTCTGTACCTCTGACAATGTGTATGCAAAATAACATGATGAACGGTTGAGTAGTTAAAGTGTGAAAGCGTAACAAACACATTTCCATTTATAATATTAGTTAGAATACTAAGGAACTCGGTAGTCACCAAAAATTTTTAGTTTTTTAATTTAAATTAAAAAAAAATGGTTATTTGGAAATCAAAAGTTATCGGCAGAATTTTGGTTTGTTACTGAATAGCTTGTGTATTGCAGAGTAGATAATATGCTTAATTAAGAGCAAATAGGTAATACATATAAAAACAATAAATATCACTAAGGCATCTAGCTATCTAAGACCATTAACAGTTTTTTAGGTAATAGTGTTAGATCTTATAACAAAGTCCCAAACCACATTACCGATTTGCCGGATTGTAAGGTCAATCACTATGTTAAGTGGATTTTAATGTTATTATCGGGTCGATCGATATATGAATGATACCAAAAATAAATACAACTGTTTATGTCTTTAACTATGCGTTTTCGTGAAAATATGTTTTGTAGGTGTTATGCATAATGAAAAGATAAACTAGATCGAGTTTCTTGCCGGTTCTTCAGGATGACTACATTTGAAGTTCATAAGTGCTTTCTCCGGACCTTAATTGAGTAAAGTATTTTTAATTTTTAATTATTTGTATTATAATACAAATTTTTATAGGCAACCAGTTCTAAAGGATTTGGAGAGACAGAGTGCGGACATCATCAGATCAAGATCTCGATCATTATCCATATCTAAAGAGAAACCACAAAAGAGGGGTAGGTAAAAGTGTCTATTTTCAACACTTTTATAAGATTCTTTTCGTTAATATATGCGATAACGTTTTACGTATGGGATATTCTTTAATCATGAATGTTAAATTAGGACGTCCAAGGAAAAATCGAGAAGAACGGGAACGTGACTACTCACCGTCACCGGAGAGGGCACCGACTCCAGAACCTAAGCATAAAAAGAAGAAAAAGGACAAAGAGAAGGTTAAAGAGAAAGAGAAGGAAAAAGAGGCTGAAGTTGTTAAACCTAAAGAGAAGTCAAAGGATTCTTCTAAAACTAAAGACAAAACATTAGCGCCATCGAGTAAGTAGTGCTTTATTATAATATATAGATTTTTTTGTGGAGGCACACAGTTCCCCTGAAGGGAATTTCGATTATATCGAAAAATTGCCAGAAAACTGAAAAAATGAATTTGAAACAAAAAAAATTTTTAATCAATAAATCCTTAACCAAAAAAATTTGGATTTTTTAAAAATGGTCAAAGTTATTAAAATACAAAATCGAATCCATCTTTCTTGAACAGTTACTGCGTCAAACAAGGGTTTGTCTCTGTAGTAGAGGTTGTAAAAAGAAATTATAGACTTATATTTTTTTTAAATTAGCGTGCCCCAAAAGAAGTGGCGAAAAGAGACCTGATATAGACTTGGTAAATTTTGCTTGTCGATTTGTGATAATATGTATCCTTGCACAATGACCGAGTCGTTCGCCCCTTCACTGTTACCCTCCATAAAATTGTTTAGTGCAGGAACGAAGTATTTATTTATTAACTTGCCATGTCTTAAGTCCATAACCAATAAGTACCTATTTAAAAATCTTAATAAAATTATCAATAAAAAGTTTCATCCCTTATTTTACAGACTCAGAAGTTGAAATTAGCTAAATGCTGAAATAGGTATTGGTTTATTTTCAATAGGTTATTGTGCCAAATTTTAAGTGGATATGTGAAGAATGTTTTGACGCCCATACAATCTTTGCCACCCCCGTTTATCGCCTTAGTGATTAGATAAAAAAAAAGTTTCTATTTTTTTATTGTATCACGGCAAAGTGACTGCACTATGCCTGATGGTAAGCACAGTACAGTCCAAAAACAACGGCGACCACCGAGTGACACACTATCCATCGCCGGTCGTCGCTGTCATGCCGGCCTGCGAATAGCTGGATATGCACAGGCTGATCCTGAAACGCGACCCGCAGAAGCGAATCACTATGACGGGCTTTTTCGCCATATACATGGTGGTTGCGACCCAGTCAGGCTGTAAAACCCTACCAACCCGCGAGTAAGCCTCTAAGCCGCAAAAAGTAACTACTTTCCAAATCTAGCTTCAGCAGTCTAAAGAAAACTAAGAATGTTATGAAGGGTAGAATTTGAATTTCATTCATGGTGTATAAAAACTGAAAATCTTAGAAAGATCTTATATGAACAATTAAAATTGGATTTGGTTCATTTTGAAATGTATAGGCTGCTTTAAGTCGTTTAATAAATTGTTGCACACAGATGTACACAGCGTCGTCACTAATGTACGTCCATCGGAAGCGACTGCTATCGGTGGTCTCCTGACCGGAAGTGCCACAAAAACAACTGCTATAGTTGACCTAACTAAAGAAGATGGAAATAAAAACGTTGCTGATTCTCGAGAAGTTTCCTTTAATAAACTACAAGGTAGGTGTAATGTATAATTTTGTTTTACATTTTCATATCATATGGCTTATAGTTTTATCCTCTTAATTTAGAGTCCTTTCATTGATTTTTTTAAGTGAAACTTCATTTGTGACAATTTGAATTGGATTTTATGAAACGAAAATGTGTAACGGCAAAAGAGTATCGTGGATAAGAACAGAAATAAAATCAGATACAGATAAGAAAAAAATGCATAATAATTTTTCACACAATTTACCTACATATTCTTCGAGCTGCTTTACTTCTATATCCCTTCATATTTAACACCTCTAGTTATATGATTGTGTGTGTATCTATGACATATCCATACCAATCTAACCTCTTACGGCATAACAATTTTCAGATTCCTTTTTTAAATTGTATTGTACAACATAGTAATGTTTAATTCCATGTTTAAAAGCCAGACCTAAGATTATAAGATATAATTATAATAACAATGTACTGAACTGTCCCAAGCGTGAGCGTATGTTTATCGCGAAGGTACTATATCCCAGCCATTTACGTGCACGCGAAAGGGCGGAGTTTTTTTGTGTCTTAGCGGTCACTGTAAGACAACCTTTAGGAGCAGATAACGTTGATGATAATAAATGTTTATTTCAGGCAAAACATTTCCATCGTTGGTAGTAGTAGCGAGGCCGTATTTGCGCGCTAAAGATGGTCCAGCACCGTCGGACAGATCTGCCCTGGACAGTAAAGTGAAGTCGGTTCTCATGCATACACCAATGAAGTTCACCGAATGGTTGATACAGCAAGGGCTTGTCAGGTCTGAGCAGTGGTGCGCAGTCCATGCCGGGAATAAGTTAAAACTTGGTAAGTATTTATGTGTTGACTTAACTAGGGAATGATGAAGTATCAATTGTTTTCAGTGATCGGTTTACATGAAGAATTGTATGAGAACATAGTTTAGTGCCTTCAAGTAGAAAAATCTGTCAATGGCTGCATTTAAGTACTATGTTTCCTCTCTAGTTTTGATTTTGTCTTATGCCACATTATAACTTACTAGCTGAGTTTGTGGATGCAACTCTTAAAGTAGTATAAAATAAATGAAAGTCTGTCATCCTTATGTACATATTGGTTAATTAGTGATTGTCTCGAACGTTAAGGAAATACTAGATATAATTACATTATACTATTAATAGATACAGTACCACTTTCCATTGACGTTCGTCGAATTGAGGGTTGGGACGGGGGTGAGGAAAAGCCCTCTTAAAAGGAAAAGATGCAGACCTCCCTTTTTGAGTATTTTTAATTTTGAGTGAAATGTTACTTACATATGTGTCTTTTAGAATCAGAAGTGGTCAACTCCATTTTGCAATTTTTATGGGTATAGCCAATTTTCCATTTTGAGCTTATTGCAGAGACTATGAAACATTTAGGTATCTGTAGAGTTTTAATACAATTAGTATAGAAAGCTAAAAAAATAAAAATATATGGTATAGTACAATAGTTTAAAGTTATGAGACTTAGAAAATTGCAAAGTGGAGTTGACCACTTCTGATTCTAAACGACACATATATAAAGCACTGCGCTCGGCTCGCGTTATTTTTTTTCGCAAGTCTAACCAAACCGAGACGAAACTGTTTTATTTTAACCTAAAAATCATCAAGTTGCTAATATACAAAAAGCAATGCGCTCGCCCACCGCAAATGACACTGACACATGACGCAAATGGCGTAGTTCTTTCTTTTACGTTACGTTTCATCAATTTTGCACGACACTTTACACCACAAACAATATACTGGGCATAAGTTATGACAGATTTGGTTATCAATCGTAATTTAATATACATAAACTATTAAATATAAGTGTGCATGAAAACCTCTTGAACTGAGAACAAAATATAGTTATATTGAACAAGATATAATGTTACCGAACGTATGGCAACTTAACCGTAGATAAAACGAAACGTTCAATGTCGAGAATTCTATATAATCTATGGTAGGAATTGCATAAATATTGCAAAAATATATAAATAAACATGTCAAATGAAATATATAAAATGTAACTAAAAAACTTATCAACAACAAAATTTGGACTTCCTTCGTGATGAATAGAGACTGAAAATCTTTAAAAGATCTCATAGGAGCCATTAAAATTGGATTTGCCCCGTTTTGAAATGTAGTGACTGAATTAGAAATAACACACTACAATTATGAGACTTAAAGTAAACGCACTTTTCAGGCATGTATTCAGATGTGACAAAATTCCCATACTCTGGTGGCTATGTGTGGATATCGGAATGCTGTCCAACTCGCTTCGTCTCTGTTTACTCGAGCTCGATATTCGAAGGAGCAACATTTCCTCCGAGCGTCCTTCTCAAGCTCGTCTACCACTGGGCCTGTCAAACGAACGTCCAGAACGTAGTCCAGTGGGTCAAAGTCGACAACCTCTATGTGAAAGGTATGGAATAGAGCGGAGCAGTTTGATTGGGAGTCTGTTTTAAAATATAAAACAATGTTGTGGTCTCATTAGTAGATGATGTCTAGTAGTTCGGTTTTAAAACATGTGCACATAACACTTAAAAAGTACTTGATAGATTTTGTTTTGTTGTTTAGACATTTGGATCTTCTTATTACAGAAGTTTTAAAAAACTACTATTTTTATTAGCACTACATAGGGTTGTTCATTTCTGCAAACATTTTTTTTTTTCGTTGCTCATGAAAAATATTAATCTACATATAGAAAAAAAATTCACACCAAGTTTGAGCTCTTAATATTAATTTTAACTATTTACAATATAAATTTAAAGTTTTACCATTCAAAATGAATGTAAAAAAAACTTTTTTTTCAAATTTCTAATGCTTATCTGGCTTTTACAATATTGCAAATCGGTTTGATGCAACTTGTGGGGAATTTCACGCTCTTTAAAATAGTCTTAGTATTTTTTTTAATGAGAATTAAGACAAAAATTTTTTTTTTCAAAAACTGTACTTTGACGACTCCTACTGGTGTACCAGTGCGAGTTACACAAAAAAACACAAAGACTATTTTGAAGAGCGTGAAATTCCCCACAAGTTCGATCAAACCGATTTGCAATATTGTAAAAGCAGGGTAAGCATTAGAAATTTGAAAAAAAAAAAAAATTTTACATGCATTTCGAATGTTAAAGCTTTAAATTTAAATTGTAAGTTCTTAAAATTAATATTAAGAGCTCAAACTTGGTGAGAACTTTTTTTTCTAAATGCAGATTAATATTTTGCAGGAGCAACGAAAAAAAAAATTTTTTGCGGAAATGAACAACCCTACTACATAGTCAGTGAGTGCTATGTGTTTTATGCAGGAGAAATGGGAAAATCTGTGTGACGTTTATGTTTTTCCCGCTGTACATGAGATATTATTATTAAAATAAAAAATGACATAAACAAAGTTACATGTTCTAGCTCTTTCAAATGCAGTTTTTAAAAATATCACAGGTTTATTAATGTGCAAAATGTTTTTTTTTTTTTTGCTTCGTATTATCCGAAAATGTACTATATTGTACAAGTGTATAATATATAATTAGTCTACTCTTCCAGCGCATACTTATTAATAGAGAAGCCAAGAATAAAAACAAAATATTGGGTTCAATCAATTTTCGTGGCCCCCTGGTCTAAATTTATACGAGTATATATAATTTTTTGTAGATATTATTTTTTATGGTATACGTAGGTTGATACAATCTGCATCAGGAATTAAAATCCTACAAATTTTCAACAGGCCTATTTACATGGTTAAGGGCAGTTTGTACGTCAGCTATACATGAACATCTTGGCCTTTTGGGCGGTTCCGGTAAGAAGGTGGAGGTGGGCGTAATATCCCTGGGGACCACCAGCCATGACGGCACACAGAGACAAGTCAAAGTAGAAGTGCTCGGAGTCTTAGATCCCGTTGAGAAGTTGGTAAGGATTGAAGTAATACAGCTAAGATTAATAATCATTTGAAATTATTCACAGTCAAGATGTCTATATCATGATAGTACAAAAGAAAATATTGTTGCCTGCGTATAGGCAAAATAAACAATATTCCATGCAGACACTGAATTAATACACTGGATAGATTTCATTTATCCCTATATATATAGTCATATATATATCAACTGTGAAGTAAAAAGACTTGAATATAATAAAATACTTAATGAGGGATAATTAATATAGAATTTCTTCTTAACATTTTAATTTTTAATAGTCTTTTTAACTTTTTTTGTACAGTTTTATAAGTTATAAGAAAATTTTATTTTAAAAACTCGGAGAATTTAAATTTAACAAAAAATAAACAAAATCTTAATATCCTTAATAACTAAATATAAGGAAAGAGCTATTTAATTCCAAACTACGCAAAGCTTCTATTATTATAACTAAATAATTGATACACAACTTCTACATTGAATAGTAGTTCATAAAACAACTATGCCATAGGGCTTGCCAGAGATAAAATATTATAAACCTATTTACAGATTCGCCTACGAGCCGTGGAACCTTTGGCAGAGCACGAGAAAAATTACAAGAAGCGTTTCCAGAAGATTCTAGAACCGCTCACGTCATGGGTGCATCCGTCATCAACTATTCTGACAGATCTGACGGTGGACAAGGGTACCCTGGTGTCAATGGGCTTCAAGACCGTGCACCAGTCGTCAGCGCATTCGGATCCGAACGCGAAGAACAGTAACGCGAACATAATGGAGTATCTGCGACGGATTGTACCGAGAATGTTCCAGAACACATTATCGTTGCTCTCGAGGCAAATTATACAGCAGTTCCTGGATGAGCTGGTTTGGAGGGAGCGGTGAGTGTTTTCTGTTTTATAAAGATGACATAGTATAGAATGACTGACTCTATACTTACAGGAAAGCAATTTTATATAATTTGTCATATTTCTGACTAATACAGAACATTACATGACAGTAACACTTGCATATTATACTGCTGCTGTAAGGAAAAGGTATGTTTGTGACTAAAACACAAATCGGAGAAATGTTTAACTGTAACCTTGTAGTTTTGACAGAAATACATATGTCAAGTTTCATAATAACCGTTTGACTAGTTAGCGTGAAAGTGTAACTAATGATATATCTAAAGATAAGATATTTTGACGTAACAAATGGCACGATAACGCACACATACGTAAAGTAATATTGTAACACCACACTGTTTTGATAAAATGTGGAAGTAAGATGGCATATTCTCAATATCAGTAGTGAAAAAGAAATAGTTATATGTTGCTTAGATACGGGCGGATTGATGGGGCAGTCGTCAAAAATAAGTTAGTTAGCCAAGTTTTAACAAGGCGCTGTCGAAGCACTTATGAGGTATGTATATAATAATATAATTGAGCGTAATAAACAAACTCAGTTTGGCATAGATAATATTAGTAGAAAGTAAGTGCTAATATAAAACAATAATAAATATATGTACATGTGGTCGTAATCATTGTTAGGTATGGAATCTCACCGGGCCAGGCGTTCGACAACATCGTTGAGCACATCTCTGAGCAAACAAAAATTGATGGAAAAGATGTTATCACGAAGCGTCTCAACAAGATTGCGGCAAATCCCTTCAAGAATTGGAAATATACATCGGGCAAGGTATGACTGTTATCATATTAATTGAAATACGGCTTGCAAATAACCTTATATCTAACGAGAATTGATCAGTATTACAGCAAAAGATAACGTAATTCATTTGTAGCCTTCACACTGTACCATTGTGGCCTGGCTATTCTAGCTGAATAATGTTACTATATTGTCAGTTCAATACTTAAATCTTTGCTGCAGCAATACAATGCACTCACGTATCTTGGAGTGCTCCGGCACCAGTCGCGATCTATCAACACAGAATCTGGTTGCCATAATTCAGTGAAACATAAGAGGAATCGATTTTGTGGAAATAAAGGTTTTCACACACGAGATGTCTCTCCTATATTTGACAAGTGTGACGTATAACAGTGGCTGTCAGCTGCGTTTTGTTACTGCATCAAGTAGTGAACATTATAGTGATAATGAAACATCATTATTCTAACACAATGTTCTATAAATTATTAGAAATGTCACTATTTTGAGTATTTTTAATATAGGTATATATTAATACCTGTATAATATATTTGTATAAAGCAGAGAAAACTCGATAAATTGTAATAACGTCGTAAGAAAGAGTTTTCATCACAAGTAATTAATATTTAACCTGTACTCTATGATAATCTGACTACAAATTTTGTACCAATTACTGTGTAAAATAACCGAAAAAATATTGATTCAGAAAAAAGACAAGAAGGAGCCAGAACCTGAACCGGAACCAGAAGTCGTCCGGGGCAAACGTGGACGGAAGAAGAAAGAGTTATCACCGGTTCCAACTCCACCACCTAAAAAGAAGAGGAAAGAGAAAACATTATATGTGGACGATGACGATGAAGAAGAGGTATGACTTAACAATACATTTGCTTGATTTAAAACTAACTTTCAGAATCGAGTGTTTTCAAAAGACCACATAATAACAATAAATATTATAATCTTCCCAAGGAATTAACGAGTATGCCAAAGTGACTACACTGTGTCTGATGATAAACACTACACAATCCAAATACAATGGTGACGACATTGACCATATTATAATCTTCAACCACAATCTTCACGGTTCACTTGAAGGATCAGATGTCATGTCATGGGAGAACTGTCCCGAAGACTGTTCTCTTATGTCCTAAGAGATAGGTCACACGTACATTAACGCGAGTGAAGTCGCGGGCAAAAGCTAATCTAAATATATAAAAATCCGATGTCATGATATTTGCCCACGATGAACTCCGAAACTACGCATCCGATCTTTATGAAATGTAGGCATTTATATATAATTTTGGTCCAACTTGAGGTACAGGATAATTTATATTTCGATTGATGACCTAGATACCTTTCTATCACAAATTAAATGATTGTAGTCAATGTTGATTATTGTTATCAATTATAAGATTCATCAGTCTCGAATAGATGGCGCTTTTAATTAATTTGTTGATGGAACATTGTAGGACAGATAACTGAGCCACGGCAACGTGTAGCCGGCTAGTAGTCAGCTAGTATATTATAAACTTGCTGTTGCCTGCAACTTGAATAGTTACTTTGGGCTAACTAACACGCAGCAGAAGCTCTCAAAAGGAAACAAAACCCCAATTTCGAAACATTCTTTATTGCTGCTCCGCTCATATTGGCCTTAGAGTGATGATATATAGCCTATAGCCTTCCTCAATAAATGAGCTCTCTAAAACTGAAAGACTTTTTCAAATCGGAGCAGAACCATCCATGTTTCCATACAAACTTTCAACCCCTATTTCCTATTGTTATTTACACCCTTGAGGGTAAAACTTTTACAAACTTGGAATGTCTACGCAGTGCTATCTCCAAATAGTTGGACTGATTTTTACAGGACTTTCGCTAGTAGATAGCTGAACTTTTTTTCAAATCTGACCAGTGCAGTAGTTCCTGAGATTACCCCCCCCACAACCTCAGAAACTTTAGCACTTTATAATATCTTATGATATTATTAATTCGGATTTTTCTTTGTAGGTACCGCTCGCTCTCCGCCGGTCCAAGATCAAGCAGGAGCAGGAGTCTAAGAATAAAGAGAAGAAGAAAGAAGAAGAATCAGCTCCGGTAGAGGCGCCCCCGCCCCCTCCGACGCGCGGGCGCCGCAAGCAGCCGCGCACGTACGTGGACGACGACCTCGACGACATACCGCTCAAGAACATAAAGAAGGAGAACAAACCCGAGGAGACCGTCTCCATGGAGAAGTACTACTTCGGGCAGATATGTGCCGGAACTGACAGGGAGAAGATGGCGATCGCTGTTCAGGTCAGTGAGAATTAGGGTGTCCGTTATTTACCAAGTTGGGTCTTTTTGTCTCATCATCATCTTCTTACCCTTATCCCACCTAAGTAGGGTCGGCACAACATGTTTTCCTTTTCCACGCTCGCCTATCAGATGTCATCTCAGTCATCACACCTTTTACACACATATCATTTTTCACACAATCCATCCATACTTTTTTCGATCTTCCTCTACTCTTATATCCATCGACCGTCATACTCAAAGCTTTTCTAGTTACATGGTTTCAAAGCGTTTCTAGTTCTTTTTGTCTCAGGTATTATAATTAAAAACCAAAGTAAAAGATACTTTATTCAATGTAGGAACCGAGAAGGCGCTTATGAATAGGGTATGGCGATTCTTCGCAAAAAAAAAATCGATCCCAATCGTGATCTGTGGAATCGATTTAAGAAAGAGAAAGAATCCAAGTTGTCTAATTTTAAAGTTGTTAGCATTGTGTCTTGAATTACGAATGAGACATTAGGGAACTCTTCAAATTCGTACAGTAAATGTTCAGTGTTTAAGATAGTAATAGGCTTATGACAATCCGAGACTAGGTAGATGGGTCTGCTCTGCATAAGCTGAATTTTGCATTGCGTTTATTACATGCATGTGAGAGTGCACATACTCGTAGATATGCTCCTTCCACACTTCACCTCTTCTACTGGCAGCAGTGTCACGTGTTAGTTAGTGAAATGACTGCTAACATAAGTAAACGAACAATACGAAAACCATTAAATAGCCAAGTAAAAGAATTTTTATGTAATTTAAATAGTTATTTCAACTACATTTTACATATTAATTTCTGACTTCTTAGTAAAACTTACTTATGTATATATACTTATTCAGTCATACATAACGTATCTGGCCTTTATATTAACAATTTTTGCTAAGTTACTTTTATTTTACTTTTAAAGTAGAATACCTCTCCTATTTTTGTTATCCTACTGAAAACATAAAAGCATTTTTTTTAAATTTGTGAGTGACTCTACTTTTGGTAATTACTCACACAAATGCAAAGGTCAGCTTACGCCTCGAGGACTGTACCTAATCATAGTCAAGTGTACTTGTCAAGTTTCAAGTGGGTAACATTTTGAAAGTCTGATTTATTATTTATGTCTATACTAATATTATAAATTGGTAAAGTTTGTGACGTTGTGGCGTTGTAAGGGGTAATCTCAGGAACTACTGGTCCGATTTGAATAATTCTTTCAGTGTTATATAGCTCATTCATCGAGAATGGTTATAGGATCTATATCAACACGCTAAGGCCAGTAGGACGAAGCACAGATGAAAAATGTTTCAAAATCGAGGTTTTTTTTTTTTGAGAGCTTCTGCTTTGTGTTAGCGTTAGCCCAGAGAACTATTACTACGCGGACGAAGTCGCGGGCAGGGGCTATAATCTATATACTATACTATATACTATAATATAATATTATAAAGAGGTAAAGTTTGTGACGTTTTAGGGGGTAATCTCAGGAACTACTAAACCTATTTTGAAAATTCTTTTACCAATAGAAAGCCACGTTATTTGTGAGTGTCATTGGCTATATATCATCACGCTAAGGGCAATAGGAGCGGAGCTACAATGAAAAATGTTTTAAAATCGGGCCTTTTTTCCTTTTGAGGGCTTCCGCTGAGTCTTACCCCAGAATAACTATTCCACGCGTGCGAAGTCGCGGGCAGAAGCTATTAACTAATTATATTATCTGTGATCTATACTAATATTATAAAGAAGTAAAGTTTGTGAGATTGTAGGGGGTAATATCTGGGGAGACGAACGCTGCCTTAATTATGAGATATATATGATTGAGTTCTAGAGAAAAGTTGTAGATTGAGAAAAATGCCTATTACCGCCCAACGAAAGTGGGCACGGGTCGGCTAGTAATTTCATAATTTTGATGATGATATATTGAATTAATCATCTTAATTGTACGATCACAGTGTCCTGTCTGCTCCGAGGATTTCACTGATAATCTGTCGCTGATGAAGCACCTGTACTGCCACGTGGTGAAGCCTCCGACGGGCGCCCCGGCCTCGGCGCCGCTCTGCCGGTACTGCCTCGTGCGCTTCGCCACCGACGACGACCTGCAGGCACATCTCAAGCAGTCCCATCCGGCTGATACCAAGTCGCCGGAGTCATTCACTTACGCTTGCTTGATTTGTGAGGTTAGCTCTATACTCAACATCAAAAATACTTTATGCAATTTCAAACTCCGAGAAGGCACTTATGAACTAGGGATGGCGATTCTTCACAAAAAAAAATCGATATTGAAAACGATCCGAAACAAGGACTGTGGAATCGATTCAATAAAAAAAAACGATGATTGGATGGCTTTTGATTATCCAAAACTCGAGTTTTTAAATTTATTGCCTTCCTTGATGGGCTTTTCTTTAATTTTTTGTTGTAATTATAAATTCTTGTATGGTTTGCATGAATCACGATATTATAGTGTCAGAGATCAATTCGATGTTTAATATCGTTTATTCAGTTAATCGATCTCAGATTGCCATCTCGGCATTGAGTGGCTCGCACAACTGCTCCTCTTTCATCATGTGTCCGAAATGATAGCCTTCAACGCTTTGATAAATAGTAGTTCGAACCTAGGTCTCCTAAACGCTAGCCTGACTTTCCCGACATCGCAGCTACCATACATCGTTCGGACGCTTCGTTCTTGACTAAATAAATCTTTTTAATAAAGATAGAATAAATTTTTATATATAATTAGATCGCGGCGCCGGCGCCGTTTTATTTTTATTTCATTCCTATCTCTTTTAACAAAGAGTCCAAGCCTAGGTGTGCCGTGCACCATGAGCTAATTGTCTGGATAAAATCGGCTGAGTGCCTTAAGCGCTCGTCTCAGTAGTCCGGTAAATCTTTAACGGCTCTTCCCGGCCAATAGCATAGTCAGTTCGAAAAAAATCGCCATCCCTATTATGAACATCAAAACTACCATTGGTTCGGACAAACAACCCAGTTACTGAGTAGGACCAACACGAAACTCGGTCTGGTTTATCTCTTAATCATACTTAACATAACATATTTTTACTAAATGTACATAATCATAAAGATAGATAGTTACATTCGTTTTTAATAGATTCACAGAGATGGGCCTCATTTCCAGATGTCACAATTATTCACATATTGAGCCACCTTAATAGCCTCAAGAGATTAAAATCCGCTTGGCAAGTCGGTAATGTGCTTTAAGATTACTCAACTATACTTAATTATATGTTCGTCCCGTCTCATTTAATTCCTAAATACCTAGACGATCTAGCCTAGTTCAGTTGGTCAATACAGTTATCGCATTGTTGCCATTAGATGTCCATATTGGAATCAGGGAGAAACATACATACATACATATTCTTGAGCAACAAAGGTTAGGTCATTTATAATTATAATTTCATTAAAAGATTTGACGCATAATTCACAATATCATTAACAATATGCAACGCCTTTTTTATCTTTTTCTCTCATATTAAAATTAAAATTATTTTTGTATGGGCCCTTAATTTAATTTAATTATATGTATAGCAATAGATAGATATTTTAAGTTTATGTTTACTACTTGGGCGCGAAATAATAAGTAATGTTTACTTGTATTTCAGCCGGGAAATTTTGAGGCCTAGCTGAAAACCAGCGCTGTTTTCAAAGGCGGCAATACGCTGACGCTAGGTCTCTTTGTCATAGTTTTACTTTTTTACGGTTAAGGTTTTTTTTGTACACTTATACTATGGCAATAAATATATTTCTTTCTTTCTTTATATATATATATTTCAATATTTCTCCGATTTTTTAAATTAGTGCGGTATTATTAAGAAGTGTAAATGTTGTTGGATGCAAATAGATGCGTTTCGCGGCGGTGCTGACGCTCGCGTCGCACATGCAGCGGTCGCACGCGCCGCTCGAGCTGCCGTACGCGTGCGCGTGCTGCCCCTACCGCGTCTCCTCGCACCGCGCCCTCGTCGACCACTACTACGCCGACCACCGCAACCACAACACGCTCTTCTGCCCCTGCTGTCTCAAGGTACTGTCCCGTCCCCCTGCTGTCTCAAAGTATTGCCCCATCCCCTTGTTGAAGTCAAACTTTTATTACATCGTCTCAAACTTTTTCGTCTGTGTGTTGCATGTCGTGTAATAGTTGGCCGCGGAGCATGGTTAAAGTGAAAGGCGCTCGTCAGAGCAGTCAGGCCAATATGGCGGCGCCTATAGTTCGCAGAAGCTGACCGTGTAGTGTATAGAATATTATTAGTTAAATGTCTATAGTGTGAAGTTTCACTTTTACCGTGGTTTCATAAAACCACACAATCTTTTTTTCTCAAGGTACAGATCCTTCCTCCTCCTGCTGTCTCAAGGTACTGCCCCCTCCCCATGACGTCTCAAGGTACTGTCCCTTTCTCCCTCCTGTATCAAGGTACTGCCCCCTCGCCCTCGCTCTCGCTCTCCACTCCCCCATCCCTCTCTACCATCACCACCCTTTCCCTCCTCCCTCTCCACCATTACCATCTTAATCTTGAAGCATAATCGTAATGTTTAATTTGTTATTCAGGTAACAATGGTATATTCGAAAGGTTATGAATTGAGCGCTAATGTATTGCTCTTTATGGAGCATTTGAAACAACATCAGGACGAAATGGAGCTGCGCTGCACTAGATGTGTGCTCAAGTTTGTCTATCTCGGTAAGTTATGGGTTATTGAAATGAAATAATGCAAAGCATGACCACACTCCAACTTGTTTATATAAATTTGGTTTTAAATTTGCTTACACCTCATAGTCTAATAATATAAGGTAGTGATTTATTAGCATTAAATGTAATTAATATTGTTTTAATTTCTACATTGAAAGATGTACTATGTAAGTAAAAGAAAAAATAACTTTTCTATTTGAACAATAGAATAATAGAAGTTTGTGTCCTATGTTAAATATTATACCTATAGTTATGTACATTCTATCATGTATATCGGATAATGAGTTTTATTTGAATTTACATCCTTGAATAATTGTAAACTTGTTTATTAATATAAATACTACTCTAATACAGGTCAATTAAAAGAGCACCAAGTTCGTGACCACACGACAGTGGATGATGCGAAACCGTTGTGCTCCGAAGAACATTTGATTACAAAACCCAAGGTATGTTCATAAATTGTCAAACGCTTAAATGAATCGATGAAAAGTTTCATAAATTAAGACAATATACGTATATCACTATGGTAATTTCTATAATATATTTAGTGACAACCCATAAATTGAGCCTCAATATCAAAGTAGAAATAATGTTATCATAAATGTTTCTACTATTGTCCTAACCCTTATATGTTCAGGTTATTTTAACCGTCAAATTTTTAAATGATATATTTTAATGTATGTAGTGGTAGTGTTTTTTATTATATATTGTAATCAGTTCTTTAATTAAAAAATGAGCTCACTTGTCTAGTTACAACCTGCAAATTAAATACCTGTGACTGTGTTCCAACAGTTCCATTTAAATTTTCTATTTTATTTTATTTGTAATTTTGAAAGCACATTGTCAATACATGATGTTAAATGTTAGAATCGACAAAACATACTCGGTAATTAACTAATAACATTTTATAACTTTGAAAATTAAAAGATGTGTTGGAGCCTCGGGCTCACTACTGTAGGAGTCTAGACTGACTTAGACAGCATAATAATAATTCTCCGAGTGGTTCAAATAGACTGTTTATTTCTAACACCATATATGGTATTTATACACACAAGAGATTGTTCAATTTTTTTGTACGAAATATTATATTTACAATATATTGAAACGTTACAGCTAGCCTGCCAAAACGGATGACATACTCGGTAGATACAGATGTATATAAAACCTTATTATTTGATAGAATAAAGCGCGTCCCCCGGTGAAGGATTGCGCGAACCATAACGTCGTCGAAAGCTACGACTCCATCACGCTGGTGCTGCCCGAAGGAATGGTCTGCAGAGAGTGCGATGCTCCGTTGGACAGCGATAAACATTTCCTGTAAGTATCCTTCATTAAACATATTAATAACTTTCGAATCATTGAAATTAATGTGTATGAATGAATAGAATGTGGAGAAACATACACAATACTATAATGAGTAGTCTAGACATGCGATAGGGTGTCAAGCCAAGTTAAAGCTAACAGAGTGGTGAGCGAACGGTACCGTGTGTTATTTTACATTAATATGACACGAACCATTTGGAGCCACTTCAGACCCCCTTATAACTTAAAAATGATTTCACATAAACGTGACAAATTTGACTCATATATTGAGACTTACGAGATAAATATGTGCTAGAAATTTTATAAACACACCACAACCAGTTATTACCATCCAAAAATCAACATTTTAATCCCCGACTGACCTATATACCAAAATTCTAACCCAGTTCCAGATGACCTAGAAAGTCAAATTTGATACCCAGATAGGTAGGCGATTGCAATATTCAAAGAGATGGTACATCATAGTAAAGTTTAACATATAAAATAATAATATCAAAACAAATACTAAAAAACAACAAAGGGAACCTTAGTTAAAGTTTTTTCTAAGAATTTCAAAAGTATGGATACAAACTTAAATAAACCTAGGTGCAATGACGGGTTCCGAAAGTCTGCAATCATCATCATCATCATGGACAGCTCTTCTCGACCCACTACAGTGCATAAGCCTCCTCCCTTTTACGCCATTTCTCTGTATTCTGCGCCAGTCTTATCCAGGTTTTTCCCTCAAGATGTATGAGTCGATCGACTCATCTAGCCATTGGTCTTCCCATACTTCGCCTGCCCTCTCTCGTCCACCACTCGGTCAAGAAACTAGTCCACTTGCCATCACCACAACTGGCCAAGCGGCCAGTGGTGGAAAGTCTGCAAGGGGCGGAGTTAATAACCTTCGAAATAATACGAACAATATACCCTTTTTATGTTCATACTTCGAAAAATTATCCGTTGCAAGTTGGTCGTTGATCCCACGTTTTTTCACGCTTTAACAAAGGCGCGTATGGAAATGACTATAATTATTATTAGAGTCTAGATAATTAGATCAAATATTAAGCACCTATTTTTTGAATGATTTAGAACGAGTATCAAGTACTGAGTATAGTCTAAAAATATTACGAACTAGTATCAGTATTTAACAAACCAAAATAAATATTACACACATGTAGATAAAATTCCATATAGTCAATTACAAATAATTAAAGAAACAAAATTACAGTATAATAATTACTATCACAGCTATGCATGACATTAGTATATGACAAATAAACAAATTCTACATAATTAGGAACTATATACAGGCAGAATCAAAAACTAATTTAAACACTACATAGTGTAACATAAAGTCCTCTACCCGTGTCTGTTCGTGATAGACTCAAAAACTACATAAGGGATTTTCATGCTGTTTTCATCAGTAGATACAATGATTCATGGGGAAGGTTTAAGTCTAAATTCTTAAGGTTTTCTGTTTATTATCAGGGCGGGACAACATCTACCGAGCCCGCTAGTTTAAAATAAAGTAGCTCATTAGGTAGTTATCTGCCCGTAAAAGTTCTATATAAATCGGTCCAACCGATTTGAAGATAGCACTGTGGACGAAGTCTTGGGTAACAAAATAAAATACTCCAAGTTACTTCTTATAAGGTGAGTTATCTGCCAGTTATCAGTATCATAGTTATCAGTTCAAGCATTTCAGTTATTCCACTGCGGCCAAAGGCGAATAAAACCCTAAATTACTTCTTATGAGTTCAGCTATCGACTAGCGAAAGTCCCGTAGAAACCAGTCCAACTATTTGGAGATAGCACTGCGTAGACATTCCAAGTTTGTAAAAGTTTTACCATCAAGGGTGTAAATAACAATAGAAAATAGAGGTTGAAAGTTTGTATGCATACATGGATGGTTCTGCTCCGATTTGAAAAAGTCTTTCAGTGTTAGATAGCTCATTTATTGAGGAAGGCTATAGGCTATATATCATCACGCTAAGACCAATAGAAGCGGAGCACTAATGAAAAATATTTCAAAATAGTTTTTTTTTTCTCTTAAGAGCTTCCGCTGCGTGTTAGTTCGTCCAATGTCATTATTTCACGCGGATAAAGTCGCGAGCAGAAGCTAGCATTAGTATTGATTGGTTACAAGTATATAAGAGTGAATATGTTGTTGTATGTGCAGAGGTAAGACGTCGTGCTCCAAGTGCGCGTACGTGACGTCGTGCTACCGTGCGCAGCTGCACCACGGCGGGTACTGCGCGGGCCCGCACTCGCTGGAGGACGCGCCGCGCCGCGCTCCCTCGCGCTCGCACTGCGTCTGCGGGTACTCGACGCACGTCGGTACGTCTATTCTTATTCTAGAAACGGAGCTGTGCAGGCCTCAGTCCTGTATCACTGCGACCAGTACTGATTTGATACTGACTGAGCGCCTCATATTACTAAAGCTCCCTGCCTAGTTCCAATAGCATTTAATAAGCCCGCCGCAGCCTCCCTCGGTAGTATCTCAAAGCCTAGGTTAGATCCCCCCGGGAGCCCTCGAGCAAGCCCCCAGCGCGATATAGTCAGACCACATTCAGTAGTTTGCTACATACACATACGTGCGTACTCACACTTTACGTACACTTTTCCTGTGAGAGAGAATGTGAGACATATGAAAGTATGCATATTTGTCTGAAGCAAGGGCCAATAAGGCGGCCTGATTATCCGAATGGATATAAATTACATGATTAACGTAGTCGTTTTGCAGATTGATATTGGCACACTCTAGTATAGCGTACACTTCTGCTTGAAAGATGGAAGCGAAACTACCAAGATTAGTGTCATGCCTAAAATTGGGTCGCTCCTCATTAATACCAGAGCCTACGTTAAGCCCCTTTTTGGACCCATCAGTGTACCACAATAGACTACCCAGTTTCCACATTATCTCACTATTAATCCAAGAGTCCTGTGGGAGAATGTCTACTGTGTAAGATTTTGTTAAGTTAGTTTAAGAATAGTGTTTCTATCACTAAGTCCAGTATGAAACTCAGGGACAGGGATAACCACTTCGTTCTTCCCTGTACGTACATTCTGTACATTGATAACCTGGCCACCTTCTCTATATGTAGGTGAAAGGACAAAAGATTCAACATAGCTTCGAGAGCCGCTCCAAGGTACGTCTACATAGCTCCCGTCGCTAAGATAGATGTTGAACCAGTGAATACAGTGCTACTCTATCGCATTAAGTGCAGGCTGGAGGAGGTGGATTTGGGGAATCAAACCTAGGCTTGAAATATATTGGCTTATCAAACTTCAGTAGCACCGGAGGAGGCACCCCAGACTCATATATCTACATTTTTTTCTATATATACATATACTGATGGAACCTCATGTATTTATTTTTATTTAACAATTATGGCTAAAACTGCTGAAGTTTTACATAATACTAATACCCGGTTCCTGTGATACTCGGCTAAACTACCAATAGTTATTGACTTAACAAAGTTATCCATAATATAAACTGTCAAATGGCCTGTTGAGTTTTACTGACATTTATCGTATGATTGTGTGTTTACAAACGCAATTTGACAAGTTATGGAACCGATAACGCTATTGAACAAATAAACTACAATTAAAGTACCTCCGAAACGGGACAAGTCGATACTCGCTACTGCGTTCTCATGGAAACCGCTGTGTTCTTTTATACGAATTACGGTTTATATCTAGTTTGTTTTTTTATAGGCCTTTATCACTATAGTATTCTGAAAATGCAATAAAAATCCTATCAAATCAGTTTAGGCATTTCATAAATAAGTTCACACATACAAGCACATCAGTTTATTGTTATAAACATATCTATTTAAACATATATAAATAGACTGACACTGATTGCTTTTATCTTAGTTTGTACCCATAAAGCACTTACTTTACATCGATGCTGTACTGTATAAACTTGAAATGCTCTCATTGCACTAATATTGAACTCATTCCACACCAGCCGTGCACTAACTGAGATAACAAATAGACTACGTATATCCCCGCTCTGTTCTTATTTTGTTTGTTGATATTTTTGTATCGTATTTGTAAATAGTTTTTCTTTGTTTGTAAATAGTGTATTAAATTATTTATTTTTTTAATTTCCTACCCACACGCCCCGGTTGCGCATGGGTGCTTCATGGTTACATAATAATCTCAATTATTCAATACACTAAAGACTCATTTCTTGGCGCTTTTAATATTCACCAATCACAATTTGATACTTCATTGACAAATGAATAACTTCAAAAGTTTTCTATATGATAGTGAAAAACGCATCAAAGTCGGTGGCGTAGTTTAGAAAAAATAACGTAACACACAGGCAGACACGAAAAGCGGTTTTCGTTTTGTTATGTTTATAGACCGTTGATTAATAGTAACGCTTCAAAACTAACTTCTGCATTACAACACACAAGATTTAATTTGTTATTCAGAGATGGCGTCATAGTAGAAATAGCTCACGCTTTCATGTGGTCAGTCGTTGTCTTTGAATTACATGCGGCTATCGATATGACATAATACGATTACCCAGGTGTACCAAATAATTGACTTATTGTTGTTTCATCGTCTTCATCGTATTAATCAAAAAGAAAGTATCGCATCGACAAAATTTCCGTAAAATAAATAAGGGTTTTATATGGTCTAAATTTTGGGTACTTTCTTTATAGTGTATTTAGCCAACAGAATTTATGTGACCCACAACATACATACATACTTCTACTTTGTATTTGTACCGGGAATGTCAAAGACATATGTTGTGTGTGCAGGCACGGATATGCTGACCCATTTGTTGGGTTGCGAACACAAGACCGCGTACAGCACCGAGGATGAGGCGCGCTCTAACACGGTGAGAGCTGCTGAAGAATTATTCAACGCCAAATCAACTGAGGAATCAAACGCCCAAGATGCTGTGAGTTTACTATTTTTATTGTGTTACTTAGTGATCCGTCTCGGTTCGTTGGCCATTATTATTTTTATTATTAATTTCGGGGTGTAAAATAATAATTGCAAAGGATCAATGGTACCTAAAAAAAATTAAACTATGAAAAATTTCGCGTCGAATGGTCATAGCGAGGTCAATAGGTCATACCGATACTTTCAGTATTTTTGACGTAAAGCGTAAACGTAAAACCGACTCGATACCTGGCTCTGGACAAATAAACTCACTTTAATAAGTGAACATCTGCAGTGACCAAACCCCGAAAAAAAAATTCGACACAGTGCGATATAGACGTATCAGCAATTATGCTGCTTGTCTATTAACTATAAATAAATAATTAAGCATAAAGAAACTTTATTTCAATTAATATATACAATTATTTGATTTATTTCTCATTGATTTGATGTTAAATAATGAGTTAGTAACATATTAACGCATTCACATGTAACACAGATTCACATGTGTGACATTAGTAGAAATATGTTACTTAAGATATATATGTATACCCACATCCAATATATATGTCTTAAGGTCTGTGAATATAGGTCATGTGCGTATGCCAATAAAACACTTGTGTCGGTCTATATCTATTGTTGCTTCACACTTTATCCATAATATCCTACTTATTTCAGATAGATAAACACCAATGCCATTTAACTGGTAACCAGTTTTTTTTTATGTTATTAAAACTCGCTACTAGGTAGCGCTTTGGTTTTACTATAACTGGTTAGCATTAGGCTATATTTTGCCTGTTATTATTTATCTCATTTTATATTATAACTCAACGCCGACGAAGCAGTGTGGCCTTTGCTAGTATGATATATGTGTGATTCCGAATCAAGGTCATTTGTTAAATGAAAATTGCATACTCTACAATACTCATTATTGGATTTCCTGGTCAACATCAGAAATTGCTACACTAGCTAGCATTTAAAAACTTCTTAATATAGATCTTAAAATAGATTATTTTTCTTTCAGCCTGTCGAGAATGTTCCAGCTATTTCGGATTACGCTCCACCATCTGTCCTGAACACGCAGTTGTCTCTTGATGATTTGGCGCCTCCGTCAGTTTTGCAGAGTGATCAGGTAAATTTACTTTTAAATTATTTTTGTAGTGAAACTTCTTATGGCATGGAAGGGTTTTTTTTCTTACGTTTTAAAAGTACAGTAGATATGTATTTATGTCTATGTGTAAGTATATGTATGTAAGCATATGTGTCTGTCTGGGTCTAGTAGTATATAAAAATGAATAGATAAGTATTTGTACTACGGGACTTCGTATAGGCGATACGAAATATATATAAGAGTTGTTGAGGTATGTATGCTTGGTACACGTATATGTTTCATCTACTCATATGTGTATGAACAGTTAGCTTAGCTCAGGTTAGCTCAGATAGGTCGCTAAGTGCATGTATCAGGAAACAACCCAAGCCGAGGTGTGCCATGCACCCTTGAGCTAGTTGTCAAATAAAATCGGCTGAGTGCCTTAAGTCCGGTGAAGCTGTTAAGACCTTGCTAGGTCAATAGCGTAGTCAGTTCGAAAAAAAAAACTTCATATAGTTTATGAGCGATCTCATATACATATAAGTCAAAGAAGGTTTACTTCCTCCGCACGTACACACTGCTACACGCAATTTTTTAATTATTAACGCAATAACATAGTGAGTAGTGGCATGTTTCATTTTAGGAAGAATAGCTAATGTGCCATGGCACATCACTGATACCGAAATCCACTATTATTTAGGGATGAAAACTGTAAAGGAGGAACTCACCACAGAGTACGTTATATAAATAGAGGTCGCAGTCGCTCTTTCCAATCAGCGCCTCTATAACACTAGTTTCGAACTAATATCTGTTGGTTATAAATGTACATTTATAGCTATGTATGTATGCATACAGCGGTACTGCGTAAATCATATACAAGTTTTTGATCATTTTTATTTGCAATGAATATATTCATCGTAAGCCAAATCTAAATCCAAATATGTATATGCAGGAGTCAATGTTTATAAGTAGATCCGGAGATAGATAAAGTTGGTTGTAGGAGGCAAGATAATTTAAGGGAGCACACTCTCGTAACAGATACGTAAACAAAGAGAATGAAAATAAATATTTGAAAGTTGTCAGTTTGAAATGTCAAAATTAACTGTCGTCCGCCATATTTTGTAATCAAACTTGGCAAAAAAATTATATAACAGTGCCATCTACTAAGTTGATTGATAACCAAAACTAGACGAGCCTTTTCCATACAAATCCGATTCTGAGGAGTGAAAATAGCCTGGAACTCACCGGCAATGTAATGTTTACACTCTACAAAACTGACTTCAGAGCTGACAACATCTAACTACCAAAAGCGGTTAAAGAGATTTTTTTTTAAATATCTAATAAAAATCAGTTGGTAGTTGTCCTTACTGGAGGGCACACTCGACTCATGATATTTATTTTCTTTATTACATTAGACTATATATAGTATTGTATTATGCATATAATGCAGATTCTGATGATAAAAAAAATGTTCCATTGAATATCTTGATTTATATTTTTGGAAAATTCATTTTACAGCATGATCCAGAACTTTTGAAAGATGAATATGATCGGCCATTAGCGACACCGAGACATGAAGAACCTCATTACAGTCTCGGAGACTTTGAGCCCCTGCCTCAGGAGCCTACACCACAACCCGACTTTGAACAACTTTAGTCATTGACATAATAGAATATTTAAGTAATACAAATGTCGACTACTAATAAAATATGAATGTATCGATGTCACTTTTAAAATGTAACTGATATTATGTAGAATTAAAGAGTTATAAAGTTATTAAGTATAGTTAATGTTGTAATTTCAATAATGTATGTGCATAGATATGAAATATGATACCCATATGTGTATTATATGTTGTAAAGACTAACTACGGATGTCTTTAATTATATTTTTTTGTTTATTTAGTATTAATTATGCAATATATTATAGTAACTCGGGTATCTAATGTTTTTATGCTAATTTTGCAATTAGGTTTGCTCTTCACTTTATATGTGACAGTTTCAAACTGTCTTTAATATATTTTTTTAATAGTGTGACTGATGAATGTTAAAGGTTTTAGATGCGTACCCCTTAGAGTTATTTCTTAAGATATGGATTTATTTAACAATAAGAACTTATTGTGCACTATTGTGTAGCGTATAAATCGCATGAAAGTATATAATCTCCAGTTAACCTTTATCCATGTATCCTAGAATTATATTTATAATGAATATTGTAATATTAAATACATACATAGAATTAGTTCCAAATAAAATAAAACATAGATAATCATTTCTGTCTTTTCTTTTTGAATGTTAAAGTGACTTTGTTAGTAACCCCATACTCTTGTATACTGTGTTCATCATCATCTAATACAGTACTGTCATAATGTAAATTATATGTTTTCCAAATGTATTTCCAAGATATTTTCACTTTGTTGCCTGTTCTCTTTTGATATATCTGGAAATGTCTAGCTATTGCATTCTTAAGGTCCCTTACTGATGCATTTTGTGGCACCTGAAAACAAGAATTGATTTAATTTTTAGGTAAAATTATGTTATATTAATTCAAGGTGAAGTCTCACAAATCTCCAGAACTTCTAAGAACAGATATATATACAGTAATTTTTTAATTGCTGTATAATTTTTAATTTAAAAAAGTGCATACAATTTAAAAAAAACTAAAATTACAAAATATGACACTCCCAAGAAGAAGCAATACATTGATTATATTTTTCAACTATTAAGAGAATTATGCTTAATTTTCTAATTGAAGAAGTGAGTTAAGTTGTCCATTATCATGTGTAAGTGTACGTAACTATCACCTTTTTCTACAACTGACTTCATGTCACCTTTCTTTTAGTATTTAGTTTTCTAATGTCCCATGACAATTCAGAAGGTTGTATGTCAGGTTTTTGTTATATTGCATTCGGTTTTGATTTATTGAGCATATTATTCCTTTTCTGCTAATATATATACCATAAAAATTAACTTTAAAAGTAAGTGTAAAAAATAATACAACAAAATTTTAGTTCCATTTTATAGCATACTGAAATCTCATAATACACAACACGATAATACATTTTCTTCTGCATACTTACTATGACTTTCAATGTAGGTTCTGTCTCTCGAAAAATAAAAACTGTAATAGCTTGGCCATGTTCTACAGCTATCTGAAATCAATTATTAATTCTATAACATTATTCACCTGTTTAATACTTTACAGGTTTGAATGTTTAATCGCAATCTCATCTGAGGTCCGATGGCAATGTGGTCTAATTGATAGACATGCTAACCCTAGAGCGGGACTGGCTTTCTAGTGTAGTGAGAGTGATAGCTAGCCACATGGGCTTAGAAAAAACCCTACCATCATATAGCATTATTAGCATAATGGTTTCAACATTATGTTTTCGTTCACCGAATGCTGGAAAGCAGTTGAAACAATAAAAACCTATGTCAACCAACATGATGTCCGGACACACTATCAATTTAGTGCACACCAGTGCTTCATAGACATTTTATTTATATTCGGAATAAGAGATGGTAGCTGGTAGTATGTTTGATACTGTGATACTCGACATTCTTCAAATTCTACATAAATGTTAAGTTATTTAAATCAAATCAAAAATACTTTATTCAGTTTAGGCCCTAATAAGGTTCTTATGAATGTCAAAACTACCACCGCT
Source organism: Antheraea pernyi (assembly GCA_015888305.1). Classification (NCBI taxonomy): domain Eukaryota; kingdom Metazoa; phylum Arthropoda; class Insecta; order Lepidoptera; family Saturniidae; genus Antheraea; species Antheraea pernyi. The sequence continues at coordinate 486,535 of MU158915.1, read as the reverse complement.
TCGAAAAACAACCCAGTCATTGAGAAAAAATTTGATCGGGTACATATTTTTAACATATATACATTTTGAATACATTATATGTTACAATACAGTTTTACGCTTAAATTTGCAGTCCGGCAAATCCGTAATATGTTTTGAGACTTTATTATAAAACTTAGCACTATTATCTAAGAAACTATTACTGGTTTTGGTAAGCCTAAAACATGATAAAGATCAGAGATAATGCTCGGTGCCTCTTTAAAGATGAAAATCTGTTGATATGAGATGTTTAAGCATATTGCTTTATTTACGCAAGTTAGGTTTTGGAGAATCAGCAACGTTTCTAAAGTATTGCTGTAATCGGCTATATAGTGCCTAGGTGACGTAGATATAGATCACTTAAGATAAGCAGTAGAACTAAATAAATCAAAGAAAATTTCTATTAGGCATCTAGAAGTGAGAGCAGACAACTGACTTGGGATAAAACTTCTTCAAGGATTATGTCCGAAGGCAAATCACTAAGTAAGGAATCGCAAGTTAAAAGTGTACAAAGCGATGATTGTGTTATTTCAAGAAGTTCGTCGTGAGACAATGTATCAGCTATGTTCTCATCCATTTGACACAATATAACCTATACAGACTGAGTTGTAATTTGTACAGACTTTTGATTAGTTTTGACTTTTGATGTTTTTGTTTACAATACTCAAATAACAGTTATATGTTAGTGTTGCTAGTGTTGATACATCGTCGAAAAGTACATGTAAGTGTATGGAAATTGTCTTATACTGATTTTTCGCAAAATAAAAGACTTGTGTTCAATTTTTTTTTTTCGAACTGACTACGCTATTGACCAAGCAAGGTCTTAACAGCTTCACCGGACTACTAGGGCGAGCGCTTAAGGCACTCAGCCGATTTTATTTTGACAACTAGGTCAAGGGTGCGCGGCACCCCTCGGCTTTGGCTGTTGCCTGGTACATGCAATTCGCGACCTATGTGAGCTAACCTAAGCTAAGCTAACTATTCATACATATATGAGTTGTTGAAACATATGTGTACCAAGCATACATACCTCAACAACTCCTATATATATTTCGTATCGAATAATATTCTAAACTATTTCAGTTTGATAAGGGAAAAAATAAAACCCTTCCACTTGCATGTGTAAACGTGTATGCGTGCACGTGTGTGGAGGTGATATGTGTAATGTTATCGCAGTGATGTAAGATTTTGTGTTACTGTATCGCGCGAGCAGCGTACTCAAGGGCTCCTCGCCGAGAGAACGGACCTAGGCTTGAGCTGCTGCCGAGGAGGGCCTAGAGTGCTTAATGTAGGTGTAGGTATTATTAGTAAACTTAATTTGTATTAGACTAATATTACTTCTGATACGTGAGTGGTGTTTCATAAGTTTTGTTTATTTTGGCGACACCGGTGTTATACGTTAATAAGCGTTGTAGCACTTCCACTTATTGCAATATATAATTTTTTATATAAATTTTTTGCTATTTGAATTATCGTCTCTAACTGAGAGAAACTGTACAATTCTATTATAACTGGATATAGACTTTTTAGTAGGGATAATTTCCATAAATAATTACAACTGTCAAATTTTTTGTATAAGACGATATAAAATAAAAAGATGTCGTTTAATTATTCTATTATTTAAGAAAAAACAGTGTATCTTAGTAATTCTTATACTTTTCATTTCTCTCTGTTTCTTATGTTGTTAACAAAAGAAATAGAAAATTTCACAATAATTTAAATTTTTCCTGAATACACGCAATAGTGAAAGAATACCATTCTTTTACTATTGCGAAATATTTTTTTAAAGTGAGGTTAGTAGGGTGCTTTATTACGACTCGCGATTTCTATCTAAAGTAAATCTATATTAACAAATAACATATAATCTACAAAATGTCATTAATATTTTGTCAAAACAGATTATTTAAATAGTCAGGCTTCTGGTTCTGAATAACTTTCATCAAAGGCTTATTTTGACTAAAACGAAATTATTGGTTCAACTAATTAGAAAGATACATTTAACAATAAAACGGGTAAAATTAAATTTATGGTTTGGTATACTATTCATTTTATTATAAGGTATCTAATTTAACGACAAAATAAATAATCAGAGACAAAGTTTGGTCTTGAATTTGATATTTACATATGTCAGTGTCATTTATAAGTCTACATTTTGAGGTTATCTTCATAACTTTCTCAAGAAATTCAAGTTTCCTATAATTGTACAGAGAAATATCAAAAATGGACTCCTTATCTACCGGATCGCTAAGCGGAGCACAGAAAGAAGAGTTAATGGACCAAGTGAAGCAACAAATCGCAATAGCCAATGCACAAGAACTGCTCACAAAAATGTCTGAGAAATGTTTTAAGAAATGCATCAGTAAACCGGGCACCGCATTAGACAGTTCAGAACAGAAGTGTATATCTATGTGCATGGATAGATATATGGATGCGTGGAACTTGGTTTCGCGGACGTACAGCACTCGTATACAACGAGAACGTCATAACATGTGAAGGCTTCCATAGATAGTTTGATTTTCAAGCCATATTGTAAATATATAGACAATGTAGTTACAGCTAATATGAAATTATGGGTTAACAGTTGCGTCTTTGTGTTCAATAAATGTACTCTAAGCCTGTAATTGTTTTATTGTAAATATGCTTTCAAAGGCATAAGAAGTTTAAAACTTGTTTTTAATATTATAGAAAATAGATTATAGTAAAATGTTATTGATTATATTATATTTAGAGCAAAAAAAGGAATTCATACATAATAATGATACTGGCCATTTAGTATTAACATTATATTTATTACATTTAAAACTAATCATAGTAAACTTTATATCTTAAATATCTCCTCTTAACATTTTCTTTCTATATTGGTAAAGCTTTTTTATCCACATTTCATTCAAATCCTCCTCACTTGGTATTTCCTGGAAATAAAAGCATAATCGGTGAATATTATAATCAATGTATATCAATGCATGTGTACCTAAATAGCTTATACCCACTACTTTGTCTGAATGGTATATTACTTAACAATATATTCTATGTACTTAAAAGTACCTAAATATAACACTTGGTTTGCTTGTCCTTTTGAAAGCTACCTGAGAGGATTGCTCTAATAATAATGCAACTAAAATCCTAGGGAAAATTTCATCTTCAAATGGTCACATTCACAAAGTTAAACAAGTAAAAAGAAATGATTAAAACCACAGTTTAAAATATAATTATGATTTCAGTTGTTCAAGACATGCATTTTTATTTAAAACACAATACACTCATTGTTATCACAAACCTCACACTTACACACAACATTGTGATATCTGTGATATGGTTTAGTCCTATGGATATGGTTTGGTATATTACTGTAAATTATGTACACATTGACTTGGCACTTATGAATATCCAAACCAACACAAGTTCAAATTTTTTTAATTACAAATTAATTATTTTAACTTACACAGTATCACTATATATTATTAAGTCCTCTGTCACATCTGTCTGTTGACAATAAACTTAAAAAGGAGATTTTGGTGGGATCTTGGTCTGTCATGTAGTGGATTTTATTTTTTATTCATAATCTTGTGTTTCTTGACTCTATATTGTGTAAAATTCGTGGTTTTTTATGTAATATAGCTTGTTTATTGTGCATAAGTGAATTGTGAATGGAAAATAATACCATGGACCATGAATTCTGAGATGCCACAAAAATTCCATGGAAAGTTCTAACAAGTTGGCCACCATCTTGTTAGTTCCTTGAAATTATATCAAGAAACTTGTAATATCGATACTCACTTGACAATGGCAGCAATAGTATACTAGAAGAATGATTGCCGAAAATGGAATAGAAGAAGAGCTTGCAATACTATTAACTACTTGACAATGGCAGTAATAATCTAAAAGATTGATTGTCAAAAATAATGTTAAAAAAACTCAAAAGTACTGAACTGATTTTTAATTAAAATTGTTTATTAAAGTTACAATCATTTTTAGTGGATGCACAGATAGATATATCATTTCCAGACATCATCATTCATGTATAGACACCTTAGACAAATTGATACAATCATGATATATACTTACCTCAAAATTGATTATACAATCGTCCTTTTGTACCTTAATATCAGATTCTGGTACTTTGATAGTCTCAGCATTCAAATCAATCACTATATTCTGTGATTGCTTCTTGTTCTTAGAAGGGATGAACGGTTTTTGGACAAAACTATCACTGTTTATCTCTGCTAATAAGTTCCGATCATGTATTGTGGGCATATCCTCTTTCACTTCAACCTCTTTGTATTCATAAGTTGGTATTTTGGTCATAGTCAGACCAGCTGCTTGTGCTGCTTTTATAGCCTTCTCCACTTTACTGTCTATATCATCGAGATTCAATAGCTTTGAGCGTGTACTCCTCTCTGTACAAATTATTTACAGCTAATTATTAATGTTTATACAATAAGACACATTTTGAGGCAATGACGGCTGATTGAAACCATGCAAACAAGGTAGAAGTTTCTGTGAAGGAAAATACTATGATGAAACTATAGCTATATATAGTTACCACCCTCAAGTTGCGATGCTTCGCTCCTATAAGTGTCTTCTCGCAGTTGTACTTGCAGTCAATTATGTTTAATGTGGTTACCACTTCAAATTAACATCACTGAGAATGTGGTCAATTGCATGTTTTATAAATAAAAATATTTTCGAGTTTTTACACCTTTGTAGGGAGTTATAATAATTGTTATCTCGCCTTATTACTAAAGATACTTAGCGAGTTACAAAAAATATATGTATTTGTGATATCCATCTCTTCTTTATCTACCAGGCAATCTCTACAATTTTTTTCTAATTCAATATTTATGTTATTGGCAATAAATGCAGAGTATTAAGAAAAGAAAAAATAAGCTCACTCCTAAAACCTGCAAAATCTTTTATACTGGGCTCAATAGACAATCGAACAAATGACGAACAAGCAATTTTATCTGCAAAGAAATTATGTAAATGCCACAACCATAATTTAAAGAACATAATATATTAGGTGAACGAGAAAAATGTTAACTGATAATGTTACCTATATCAGAAGAACTGGAGCGACTACGAGAATGCGACCGTCTCGAAGATTTATGACTACTCTTATTGTATTTGGATCTGCTTCGAGAACTAGATCTTGAACGGGAACGATCTCTCTTCGATCGAGAGCGGGAGGAAGATCTCCTTTTAGACCTCCCGTCATATCGATCTCGAGATAAGCTTCTGGAATAACTACGTCGTTTGTATCTCGAGCGAGAAGTCGACCGTTTTCTTTTATGGTGAGACTCTGAACGATCTCTTGATCGTGAGCGTCTTCTGTGTTTGCTTTTAGTCCTTTTCCGTTCATACGACGATTCGGAACTTCTTGAAGTGCTTCTCCTGTCACGGTGTCTATTTTTCTCACGGTCACGAGGCATTTCTAAAAATAGTATGTATTTTATTGATCTACTCACTTTTTGTTTTTATTTATAACCTAAAATATATTAATAATTTGCGTAATGATGTTATTGACAGTTGACTAGCGTGATATAGTTATTGTTAAATATTTATATCGCAGCGACGTAATATTTTTGCACCGTTATATCACCGGTGTTAAATATAGAACCAGTAACTGTATGCTTCTTATATGTGGTTACTTTCATCATGGCTACAGTTATTTCCGCTTGCTATATGTTAGTACTATATTTACTCAGTTAGGCCTCAGCTGTTAATATATTAATATTCACTTGTTAATAAATTGTAAATTAGTGTTTTTATTTAGGTGTATTTATTTGTGTGTATAAAATAATGTAGCCTATTGCACTCGCTGTAATTTAAGATAGTTGCCAGTGAAATTTATGTTAAAGTCGGTTCAGTCATTTCGGAGATTATCGGGAACAAACAGACAGACATTTTTTATATTACATTTTTGTTGTCAGCAGTGAATATACATTCACATCATTAAAAATTTGTTATTTTGATATTACACATAGACATTTCATTTTTATTAAATGTATAGATTGTAACGTTGTGGTGTTTTAGTACATTCTACTTACGTTACGACTATGCATTTGTATATAGCTATGGCAGATTTGTGGTAGAGTTTCTTCTCCTCTACATAGTTATTGTTACCTTCAAGTTAAACATTTGTTACTTCTAGATGTGTTCCGGAAACTTCACTTGAGAGCCAGTCTTCCTCCATGTTTATTATTTTAGACTACATCGTCCTTTTATGTCGGTCGAGATTGCGATCAGGTCAAATACATTGCAGTTTGGATTTGTAGGAGCTTCGGCTCACTACTAGAATATTCGAGACAGACACGGACAGCGTAATGATAAAACTTGGAGTGCGTAAAATAGACTGTTTATTAAAATGATCATAATAGGTATATATATAGACACGAGACATTACAATTATTTGTTCAATTGTTTGAACGACATTCTATTTATAATATTTACAAAAGTTTCAGCCAGCCTGCCAAAGAGGATGACATTCTCGGTAGCTACAGATTCGTGTAACTGGTGTGATAAATGAATAATCTAATGATATTTAACTTGTGATATTTGAATTGCTTCCTCATTACTATATTGGTATAATTTTTTTCTCCTGCATGACATGTTGTGATTTGTGCATCTGCCAGTGTTGTTTCATTGTACGCAGATGAGGATAACTTCTTCAGTGTTTGCTTCTTATTCCTTACCATATCATAACCATTATGTAATGTGCAAGTATATGTGTTATAATGACTAATTAAGACAGTGATAACTTTTTAAAATTGTTAGTAGTTTTGACAAAAAATTGAATTGGTTAATGAAAGATACAATTATATATGTTATAAAGGTAAGTTTAATTTAACAGTACAGTTGGCATTTATTATGGTGTTAGTTATTCCATATCCACATAAGTTAATCTCCATTGTGTTCTATCATTTTTAAGTATTTTTGAATTAACGAATTCTCTAGTATTTTGTAATATTCCATTTGTATCAACAGATGGCATAAATTCAATATCTTGTTTATTTCCATTTTACGTTATCTATATATATTTCAACTTAAAATAAAATAAATATTTTATTTTTTGATACATAGTTTCAATTAAATTCCACATTTAGTATAAATATACCTATTAAATTCTTGAATATATATGTTACAAAAATACATGTTAAAAATTAATGAATAAAAGCTGTTAGATATGAGTTAAAACCACAGATGGTAAAACTGGTGGTTACAACCGTGAATAGGAACGTCGTCGGGCAGCGACCGTCAGTCGGCCTCGATGACGGAATGTGTGAAAATTTTTAAGATGGTGATCAACTGTATTTTTCGTAAACCACTTATTAAAATCCAATTTGGTGCTTATATTAATTATTCAAATCTTTAAAAGTAGTTTAAGACGATAGTTAAGTTTATACTACCTGAGAAAAATAAGCGTTACGTACATCTAAGTGCTTTTACGTGTTAGGTGCGTTTGCTGACATTGTTTCGTTGAGAATTGTTAAGTCTGTCGCGTTTGTTATGTTTATGCTAGTGTTGTGTGCTTTTATAACGCCCTGTAAATGGTATAAGAGATTCTGATGTTTCGAAAATCATGGAGAGGCAGGATAGATCGAATGCCAACATGGAGGCTGCCGACTTTGGGGACACAAAACAGGTGAGTTTCGTCGCTTTAACACCGGTTTATTAATTCATTCTCGCTTTGTTATCATTGTCTTCATACTGAAAAATTGCATTAGAATATTTACGTAGTACGGTTACGCTATGAGATAACGATTGTTATCAGATTTCGATATATTTGCATGTTAAACAAGTGATATAAAAATCTGTCATTGCTATAGTTTACAACTTTATCAGAAATCAAGTTTTACCATATAAATTTGAATTGTTCTGTGAGTTCTGTGAGCTTTAACTTTTGTGTGTTCAAAAAACAATGCAAGGTGAGCTGTGGGCGAAGTTGCTAACTGCCCACACTCCTTTGAATACATTATTGGTATTAGAACATTGCTATGTGAAATATGTGTCATATCAAATATAATAGCTCCTTTGTATTGTCGCCTGGCAGAGTAAATTGTCTCAGACGGATTGATAATTCTATTTATATTTAAACTGATTTAATTAATGAGTGATAGATTGGATAAAAAGATGATCGAGTGATATGTAAATGGATTGTGTAAGGGATGATATGTATATAAAGAGATTTGGATACCCTCACGAATTTGATAGAGGAGAAAAGAAAAGGAAAATGTATTGCACTGTTCCTAGTTACATTGGGGAAATGGTAATAATATGAGAGAAGTAGAGCAATGTCAATCTACGATAACATACAAGATTTATATAATACTCAAAAGGGTTTTCTGACAATTAAAGTTTCAATTTATGGACCTTTTATAAAATAACAATGATATTGAAGAAAAAGATTGAGATAGACTAATGTCAATGTAGGTTAAAAAAGGTGTTCGATTGGCATTCATAAAACTTAAAAAATACAATTTCTATTTTCTTTTATGTATTTAAATATACAAATATATAATTTTGAAATATGATTTATTTAATATATTATTGTATTCATAATTTTTGGGTGTTGTATTTATATTTAACATTGATATTATTTCTGAGTAGGTACAGCTTCAGCCTTTGATTTTGCAAAGTATCAATAATAATAATAATATAAAGTATATAGCAATCTTGTTCATTGTTTAAAAACGATTTAGAGATATACTTATCACAATTATGACAATACATCCCAATGAATTCAGGTTATGTTATAAAATTATCTTAAAAAGATAATTCCTTATCAGTATATTAATTGTCAGTGATGAAGATTGTTACTGCTAGAAGTTTTGAAATTTGTTAAGAAAATAAATGATACATTGGCTAAAGCTGGCTTTACATTGTGAGATGTAATATAATAGTATATGTTAAGATATAAATTAATACCAATCGCTATACTTGCAAATGGTACCATTTATGTATCAATATCCTTATTAATATAATAGATGGGAATGTGAATTTATTTATCTTCACACCATAACTATTTAACCAATCATCATGAAATTATACTTACATATTGTCAGCAGTACAGTTAAGGGCAAGGGGGCCTTTTATCTAGAAATAAGGTATTGTTCCTGAGAGATAGGTTAAATATTAGTATGTTTAGCAAAGGTGTGGGTCAAATCAAATTCAATCAAAAATACTTTATTCAGTGTAGGCCCTAATAAGGAGCTTATGAACGTCAAAACTACCACCGGTTCGGAAAAGAACCCAGTCATCGAGAAGAACCGGCAAGAAATTTGATTGGGTACATCTTTTTAACATAGCTGGGTGATAGCTAATAATCTATATTATAATAGCAATTCATAGTGGTTCTGTTCATGTTAAATTATAACATAAGGTTTATTAAAATAAAAATAATGGTTAATGCAACATGTTATGATAAATTGGATGATATAAAGACTATAATAAAACAATTAAACGCTCCAAATTTGTGCTCCAACTTTTCCAACAAATATATCAATATAAATCTATAAAGATTATAATTTCAGACTGGAATGCTTTGCTGTGTCTGAGAAAAAATCAAATTATAATATGTCTCAATACTAAACTGTGCATACAATCTGACATCTCTGTGTCATACTCAATTTGTCTCAAACATTCAGGGAACAGATCTAAAAGATACATAGTGGAAGTCATAGTGGAATATATAAATTATTTTATGATATAATATGAATTTTATTCTTTAGTGGAAAGTCGGCATAAGTCGTTATGTGTACATGTTTTATCTCTTTGTGGTATGTGTTTGCAAACATGTTTCAGTCCATCTGTTGTTGAAGGATAGCTGTAGCCTATAGTTACTTACAGCAAACTCAAAAAGGACCTGAGTTCTGAAGCCAATTATAGATTGTTACCCTTGAGAATTAAGAAAGAGCATGTCACATCCTAGTGTGTGGATTTACAATATTTTTAATTTTAATTCATTACTTAAACTTACTTAAGTACATTACTATTTTTTTTAGATATTATGATTGTTATTAAAAATGTAAAAACAATTCTAGATTTTAAATGTTTTATGCAAAATTTGTTAATGAGTTTGTTTTGCTGGAAAAATCATGCTTTTTGAAACACTGCTATTATAAAAACTGAGTTTCTTGAGCATTTTCATAGATGCTTTTTGCTTTTTTTTAAGGGGCGGTTGAAAAGAGTACCTATTAATTTTGATTATAATAAGATTGGCTTAGTTGTAGTATGTACTTATACTGATACATGTTGATTGTTATAGTCGTACATGTCCTACAATGAACTAGAGTTTTCAGGAAGTTAAGCATTGTAATGAAATTCTAGCATCTTTCTTCTAAGGTATATAATAAATAAAATAAGGTCTATTATTTTATTTATTTATTATATCTCAAGCTTGAAATCTGTGGTCAAATACCTGCTGGGTTTTTTTCTGCAACTGTACTTGATAACTTGTCCCATTCTTATTCTCTACCATGTTAAAGTTTTAAGCCATGTTATCACTTAACATCAGGTGAGATTGCCGTCAAACTTATAGATTTTATTATACAAAAAGTTTGAATTTAAAAATGTTAAGTAGAGTATTTAATGAATGTCCTATTATATGTGTAATATTGACTTACAGAAAAATAGTGAAAACTATAATATTTTTATTGTAAATATTTACATAGTATAAAATGAAGATGCTTCCTCTGTTTGTTCCCTTAGATATTTTAAACTATTCAACTGATTTTAATACTCTTTTCAGCAATAGATGATGTTATTCAAGAGGAAGGTTTATATGTATAATACATACATATAGTAGTACAGAAAAGCCGAGAAATTGAAAAATTTGTAATGTGATCTCGTAACAAACATATTTTTGTGTATTTAAATCGCAAAGGCTTGGCCAGCGTTACGAGATAGATCAAATTAATGTACTACGGAATTGTATATCTTAATAAGATCGATAGAAAAGTCCACGTCGGTATATATTTATCTCTAAAGGTGTTTGTACTGTCTCATAAAAAATCAGCTGTAAATATTGTATACAAAGACATCCTGTACTTATAGATTAATCATAATATAATGAATGACTCTACACTGCCCCATATTAGTATCTACATTGCACCCGTGCGAAGCTGGGGCGGGTCGCTAGTTTGCTATAAAAAATTAAATATCTTCATAAACATCGTAAAAGGACCGAAAAAGTAATGGCGGAAGTTCAAAAACCAACAGTATTATCTAAGTTTGTCGTCCGGTCTCCTGTAAGTTTAGTTTGATGGTGGTGGGAGCTCGCGCGCGAATCTAAGCACGCGGCCGGCGCGCAGTGTGAACGCGTCGGGCGCGCGGCACGCCGTGCGCTATATACGTGAATAATTCCTCGTAAAACGGTCGGCAAACGAGTGATGTCACCTCGAGTACCGGTGATCGCATGTGTTGTGCCTGTGTGATTTAACTATGATAGCTATGGTTGCCTCGGCGTCTGGATACGGCACCCTACGCCGGTTCCTGAGCGTACCCGAGGGGCAGCACGGTGGTGCCGAGGTAGCGGCGATGGTGCCCGGCGCCTCGGTCGCCGTCTCGGTGAGTCGACATGAACAGTTAACTGCACATGAGGCGTACTCGATAACGTTATGCCTATGGAATGTTGATGTTGATAATCACTTACTTTTGAGAGATTATCGTTAGGTGTGCCAGTAATGTACATAAACGATCAACATAATGCCTTTATTGTTCATTATCTTACAGTTATCATAGTTATCCTTAATTAAATAAGTTGAAATGTTATTGGTTTTTTAGTATAGAGTTTCTATCAAAGTATTGCAATTTTCAATATTATGAATAGACATTAATAATATGTACTAAATAAAAACCGTTATCGTAAACGATAATAGTTTTAAAGATGTCGCCGCTCAAATATTTCCTATATTAAAGTCTAGAAAGTTGCGCTTTGAAGCTTCCATTAGATTGTCTACTTGCGTATTACAATTTACGAGTGAGACTAAAGCAAAGAAAAAAAAAACGCACAGCCAACATTCATTCGTGAGTGGTTAACAAAATGTGTAATTTGGCGTGATAGCCGTCCGTCCGTCCGGGCGTTATTCACTTTTGCTTTATTTCGTCTCCAATCGGCGCTATGTTGACGAAAATCTCTTGAAACTGGTTCGAGACACCGCAGTTTGGTGGCTAAAAAAAGAATCCGGACAAATCCATCAGTCTGCCACGACCGTCCACAGTGAGTTCAACGAACTTACTTTCCTTTTTATTATTCCGGTGTATGTTAGATTATTGTATTGATCGAAATTCTGGCCTTGGCCCGGCGCGGACTGCGGAACACTAGATTTGAATTATTATCAATTTTTTTTTTACAATGATGATGTCACCCTCCATCTGGCCGGGAGTAGGCGGGATGCCCGGCCAAGGTTAGGCTAGTAGACCGTGGCTGTATCTCGAGAAGCACGGCTCGTTGGACACCGTCCGCGAAAGGAGCGTATCGTTCACCGTGTGACTTGTGGTTACCGACCCAAATCATACAGACGGTTACTGACGTTATAGCATGCTAAATTAAACTCGTGTCCAGTTTTAATTCTATATAATTTTTCTCTTACAAGACAATTTTTCACTAAAATTTTATACTTCAGTAAAAAAATTGTTATATTGTGTATTGGTCTACACAGTAGAGTTATACTTCGAAAATAAATAAAGTAATTATGAAATTTGTACAAAATGGTCTGTGAAATTCATTTTACTTGTATTTCTCAATGTTCGAAAAGGTATGAAAAATCAATTGCTTCAACGGTTTTGCGAAATGAAGCCGATTGGGACTGTCGTAAATTTAGAATTAAAATGTTGGTATATTTTTTTGTACAGATGTTACATTCGTTATTTGTTTTAATTTGTAATAATTATGATTGTTATAATTTGCGAACTGATGCGTTACGTTAATCATAAGATATTTAATAAAGAAACACACCATTGATATCCAAATGCACAACTGTGTAACTTGCTTGTCGGATAAAGTAACTTAAAATACAATTTAAATTATTAAAAAAAAAACATTTCATTTTATATAATGTTAATAGCTAAATACATAAATGTATAAGCATATCCGAGATTATAACACACAAAACGTATATATTGAATACGTATATATGTACCTATTTATTGACCTTAAAATAATGTTTAAATGTATTTCTTACTAGCTGACCCGTGCCCACTTCGTTGAGCGGTAATAGGCATTATCAAGGTACATCTTTTCTCTAGAACCCAATCATACATCGTTAAGTCAGCGTTCGTAAGAAACGTTTTCGTTCGATAATTTTTTCTCCGACTCCCCAGACATTACCCCCTACAACCTCACAAACTTTACCTCTTTATGATATTAGTATAGATAATATAATTAGTTAATAGCTTCTGCCCGCAACTTCGTACGCGTGGAATAGTTATTTTGAACTAAGACGCAGCGGAAGCTCTGAAAAAGAAAAAATACCCCGATTTTGCAACATTCTTCATTGCTGCTCCGCTCCTATGGGTCTTAGCGTGATGATATGTAAACTATAACCTTTCCTGATAAATGAGCTATATAACACTCCAAAGATTTTCCAAATAGGACCAGTAGTTCCTGAGTTTACCCCCTACAACGTCACAAACTTTACCTCTTTATAATATTAGTATAGATGTCTGTAAATGAGGGGATATGAAGAATATTCACAGATTCCTCGTATGTTAAAGTTTCAATTAGTGACATTTACTTTTGGTTCTTTTAGTTCCCGGTTAGTTAATTCACAGTGTTTGTTCATTTGTCTATATGTAAACCTAAGGGCATCATATTATATTAATATGAGTAATAATTACATTAAAATGGTCAAAATAGTAAACCGTTGTAGCGATTGTTAAATTCGGCTTTCTTTCCCACCGGATGGTTTTAGAGGGCCGTAAAATTAACATGAATTTATATGTTGTTGACATTCGCTTTCACAAATATACAAAGAGCTGTAATTACAAGTCTCACTACGGTTGTTCTGTTGGTCAAGAGCATAATTTGCGGTGAAAGAATATACGATATTCTGTTTTCACGTTTCAATAATAAAGTATATTTTTGACGATTTTTGTTTAAATTTAATGAGAAGCGTATACATACATATTCTACCTTAATAGTAATTATTAATAGTGCTTCTTTAGAAAACTTCTTTAGGCGCATTGAGCGGTATATTTGGCAGGAGATAATTTAATAATTTCGCGTCATGACATGCTACGTAAGCATGGCCGGCAGTATTGCGCTGCACGGCTTGCGTCATACTAGCGACGCGTAGTGAGGGGCTTGTGTACATGTAATATTTATATTTTAAAATTCATCATACGTTTGATTGATTGAATAGGCTTTACAAAAATGTATATAATTATTGCTCCGAGTGTCAATACACACGAAGAATACACTAATATTAATAATATCAATAAACAAATTTTGAAATATAAATATTGTCATTTATACTATAATAAATATAAAAAATCAAAAAAGAACGCATTTATTTCTTTGTTTTGAGTTTTCACTTCTGTCGGCAGCACTTATCACTGCTTAGACTTCTTTAAAAAAAGTACTTAGAATACCGTTCATATTTATCTTGAGAAAGAAATTACAAAGTGGTATGCTCGTTACACAAAGAAAAGGTTAATTCAGTTTTCCACCACGAAGAATAAATTCATAGTACCCATAGATTTTGTAGACTGTTGAACGAGAGATTAAGTTTAGTTAAGGTATGCCTCCAAACAAGTTTTGCCAACCAAGTTTAAGAATAAATCGGTTTAGCAAGTTGCACTAACTCGTTAGACGACATCTTGGAAACGTGCAGTGGAATGTCCGTTTGGTCGCTGCAAAAGAAGCCGTAGGACGAAGCCGAGTTTGCGTAGTGAATTCTAATTCAACGAAAATGCTTTTTATAGAGCTTGGTGATATTGCTTGCTTGCTATCTGAAGTGATTGTCTATTTTGTTCAAATTAAAATTGCAGGTGGTATGACTGTTTAGTCAAAATAACGATGTCTAACGGTTGTTTTGAAAATTTACAGTTTTAGAATACTTTTTGGGGAATTGCGAGCCAAGAGGTTGTAACACCTGCTTTAAAGAATATTATCGGTTTGTATCTGATTGTTATTGATTTATTTACAACCAACCGATCACAGAATTTGTTTTTATTTTTTATTGATTAGAGATGTCTTTTGTTATGTCCATTCAATTCTATGGAACTTTGTTACCCGTTTGCAGTTAAATCTTTACATAGTTTAATTGAGGTGCATCGTTTTCGTATATTTCGTTGGTGTCAACTATTATTAATTATTCTATATAATATGGTTAATAAAATGTATTCAAACTCTGTTAGCTAAGTACGTTTATTAACAAGGCCGTTGCGAGAAACTCATTATTGTGTCATTATTGTGCAGGAATGTCGTCAATGCATATTTCCGCCTACAAAACACATAAGGAGAGGACCTTGTTACGGTTGCTGTACGTAGGCACTATCAAGATTTTGCAATATAGTCATTTGTATCGTCTGTCGGAATGTTTTTGCTGTTAAATTCACCACATCTCCACAGCATGTCTTGATTGCTTGATGAGTTTTTTATTCGTTGGACCTTGTATCCTTTTAGTAGAACAATAACAACGTTCGTATGAGGCAAACATTTTATCTGATACGTTTAAGGTCTTGTATGTCTGTCCAGTTCTATATCGATTGAGGTAATGCAATTACGCCGATACTGGAACAGATAACGTTACGCAAGGTGGAAGCTATACAAATAAATTGCATTACTCGCGTCCCTTTAATAAAACTGATTCATAATTGATCAAAGCGAATTGTTTGGTTTATATAAATCATAAGTAGTTCACAATTACAACGGTGCTGTACATCAAAGATTAGAAACGCTCTTGATGCGAGCACGCTGTTACTGCGGAGATCGATCCCAGATTAGTCTAGCTGAGAATTTCTTCGTAATTGCATGAACCGATTTCTAATATGCATGGTGCCTTCGGAACCAAGTGCGACACGTATCTTACATTCAACATCGAACATATTAATAATAACACTTTCTAAAATATCGCGTTTTGAACGCATTATAATTATAGAGTATTTGTGGTCTAGAACACGTCTTCATTTTTTAATTGATCCACGTTCCAGCCTGTTTCTACATTGTTGCTGTACGACAAATTTACTGTTGTGCCTTCGTTAGCAATGCCAATTTCACTGGGATGACGATCATTCGATCATTGCCACTAAAATTAAAAAAGTACAATACATTCAGTCGGTATTTGTAAAACTTAAATCTGGGATGCGGTCGACGGATGTCAAAATGGATGTAGTTTATCGTTACCTAACCTTACATTGCACTGGGTCGGAAGAAGGGTAGGCAGCTTGTCCGGGCTGTCGTTGCATTGTAACAAAAGTTTCACTTAGACACACGAACAGGTGGGTCACCTGATGTAAGTGATCACCACCGTCCATAGACACTTGCAACACCAGGGGAGTCGCAAGTGCGTTGCCAGCCCGCGTTGGGGGGAGGAAGGGAAGAGGAAGGGGAGGGGAGGTGGCTCTCCGGCGGTCTCACTGACCGAACGAAACGCAACAATACAAGCACTGTTCCTTCACGTTGGTTTTCTGTGCGAGGGTGGTACTACCCCGGGCGAGCCGACCCATTCATGCTGAAACCAGTAAAATTTCTATCATGTGTCATTACATTTACAATATACCCTGTGTTTATTGAAGGTTTTCTATCCGCATTATAGATGATTAAGCCTAAACTTTCGATTCCAATAACTTAAACTTCGATTACACTTACTCATTGGTCATATGACTAAGTTTATTACTATTACAATCTTCTAATCCAAATTTAAAATTGCTTGGTCATA
This sequence comes from Antheraea pernyi, assembly GCA_015888305.1. Lineage (NCBI taxonomy): Eukaryota > Metazoa > Arthropoda > Insecta > Lepidoptera > Saturniidae > Antheraea > Antheraea pernyi. Next base: position 469,637 of record MU158915.1, on the reverse strand, counting down.
ATATTTGGTTGGCAAATTTGTAGTTTCCATAAATACTTATGTCATCAGGGAAATAAACATATTATTTAAAGCTGATGACGTCTTGACATCCTTGACGTACGCCATCTGTTGTGTATTGCTCTGACCTGTTACAGTACCGTACCGTACAAGTTATGAGTTTGTACACTGAATATGATTCTCAAATCTTTTTTGTAGATAAAAGTGTAAGCGTATTTCACCGTAATGTCAACCGTAGTATAATATATTATATTATATAAAAATATAGGTTATAATATACTAGGTATTTTCCGCAGCTTCGTTCGAGTTTATGTAGATTTGATCTACCCCTCGCGAGCAGTACTTCTTTCTCTTATTTTATATTATAGGGGGCAAACGAACAGGCGGGTGGGTCACTGGGTAGTCTCAAGTGAGTTGCCGGCCTTTTAAAGAAGAGTACGCTCGTTTCTTGAAAGTTTGTAGCTCGTATTGGTTTGAAAACACCGCCGCTGGATGTCAATTCCACAGGGTCGAAGTATGAGGCAGAAATAACCTTGAAAACCTCACCGTGGAGGACCTCCATCCATCCAGGTGGTGTGGATGGAATTACAGTTTCAGGTGGGTTGTACGGTAGTGGAATATAGTACGTATCTTGCAAGAATTCATAATTATCAATTAAATAGTTAAGGCGTGATAGCGTAACAAACAAATTTACATTTATAATATTAGTAAGGAAGTCGAATAATATCCTTCCTAAGTTATAATTCTAAGCTTTGTTTTTGTTAGGTTTTTCTGTGGCTAAGTTTGGATATTATTAAATACTAGCTATGCCCGCGAGTCCGCCTGCATGGACCTTAATGTAAAAAAAATAGTGATTAATAAAGTGATCTGAATGTATTATATATATATATATATGTGTACATATATGTATTAGTAAATGTACGCAATTTCCGACAAATTCGTTGGTACATGCCGGGGTTCGAACTTGCGTACGTCGGAACGATATTCCACCGATCAAACCAATCGACCACTTCGTGTAGTCATTATCTATTTTTCTAATTATATTATTCTTATTTTCATCCTTAGTAAAATGTTTTTATCTAATACTGTAAATTCTTTGTTTGTTATAACTATATGTAAGATAACATAGAGTAATTAAATAAATAATTGTGTTTATAAATGTGAATACGTGGCTATGTTACATTTATTGGTACAGACTATAACAGCGTAGGATTGCAAGTTCATTTATAACAGGTCGGTATCGGATTGAGTAACCTTACATAATATCCTATAATTTTCACAACAAACTAACTTTTTTCTCGATCTGACTACGCTATTGGCCTAGCAAGCCCTTTACAGCTTCACCGGACTACACAACAAACTCATTACCGTCAATATCTACGTAAAACGACATGATCAACAAAATTAATTGTTTAATTATGGAATTTTAGCGGGCTCTTGGAATGTCATTTAGTGGATTTTATATTTTATTCATAATATTCTATTATTTGGTTCTATATTTTGTAATATTGATGATGTTTTACGTAATATAGTTTGCTTATTGTGCACGAGTGACGTGGATGGGAAATAATACCACGGAGCCTGGACTCTGACTCGCCATTCAAACTCCCTGGAAAGCTCTAACAAGACGGCCACCATCTTGTTACTTTTATTGATATGATTACAAGAAATTTGGCAATGGCAATGGATACTTACTACCTAATAATACTAATAATACCTGCTATAGTAGTATATATATATATATATATATATATGCCTAACACCATAATGGCAGTAATAATCCAAGATTGATTACTAAAAGTTAAAAAATGTTGAGGCAGTCATAAGGATTGCTGACAGAAATGAAAATTAAAAACAATGGAATAACTGTTCTCTTTTAAATCAATTATTGTAAGAATTATTTAAATTTCATAATTGAAATTATTATCATTAGTCTCTCTTTCACATCTATTCGCATTCCTAATAATAGTTATGTATTATTTATACACTTTACTAATTAATCAAACATATGATGGGTTGCACAATCTCAATGTAAAATATCAATATTAGAAGTACACAGGCCGCCAGTCGCGCAAGCGCAATGCGGTCGGTCACGCTTACTACCATGTCACGAAGCGAAATTGTCTGTATCATGGCGAGTGTTCTGAAGAGTTATTCAAATTAATCCCTTCCTCTCCTTTTCACATCCGAAACACGCGCGCTGGTCTTCGGAGCCACAGTTTTACGGTCACTCCTATCTGGGCACGAACTAAAGAGTTCGCTACATCTTATTTTTGCCGTACCGTGAAGCTGTGGAACAATCTCCCGGCTAGTGTGTTCCCTCCTTCCTATAACATGGGGTCCTTCAAGCGTAAGGTGAAGAGACATTTACGCAGGCCGGCATGACAACGACGACCGCCGGAGGAGGGCGTATCTCTCGGTGGTCGCAGTTGTTTTTGGATTGAACTGTGCTTACCATCAGGCACAGTGCAGTCACTTTGCCGTGCTATAATAAAAAAAACGCGATATTTCAATATATCGAACTTATCCGACAAATCAATATCGATATCGTTATTTTATTCGATATATCAAGCATCGGACGATTACTCAATACTCAAACTCTAGACTTGCTGTTTAAGCCACTTCATTGTAAGTATTCTTAATTAAAATTACTGCTTTAGACACCTCAGTAACGCTGAGAATCGGCATTATCAATGAAACTTATCAAAATCACTCTTTACTTAAGAAAAAAGTAATCATATCAAATTTGTTAAAAACAACACAAAGCTCGAAAATTTCTTACACTACGTGTATAAAAGAATGAACAGACAGCCAAAAAAAAAGTTATTATTTATTAAAAAAAAAAATTATAATTTCATTTCCTGCCAAAAAATAACGCGCCCAAAAAAGTTTACACTTCAAAAATTACTTGACAGTTAACCTATATGTTTGTATGTATATGTGTTTAATTTATGGATAATAATCAAGTGTTCAGTTATTCGTGTTATTTCATTCCGGCATTGCTGTGGTTACATGCAATTACAATGTTAATAACGTAACAGGCACTGGAACTCTCAATAACACAATTTGTCTGACTCTAGAGAAAGCGATAAACTGAACGTTTCGTGCGGTTACTTTCATATGGTTTTAGAACTTTACATTACACATTTGCAGTGAAGAAATTGCCTGTTCAAATCAATCTGTCCGTTTCGTGAATTGGACATTTATTGCTTTTAGAGTGTTTCGCGCGTTGCAGCAAATCTTCTCGATTGTTCTTTCACGTGGGAACTGTACTTATTGTTTCTTTAGATTGAATGAAGTCATTACTTTTGTGTCATATTTATTTAAACCCGTATGTCTGTTTGTTGTAGATTTAAATATAATAATGATAGCGTGATAACTTTGATTTAACATTTGAACAGTGTGGCAACCTTCTAAAGTATTTTTGAAGGTGAGGTTTTAGGTTGCTATTTTTATTTTGACAAATATATTGCCTATATTATTACGTTATCATTGGATTTATACACGATTTAATGTAATTTTTCAATGTTTCAGTATGGATGTATTTTTCATACGATTTGCCTCTGGTCGCAGTCTATAGATATTTTATGAAAACGATACGCGTCCTATCAACGAGAACGGATTCATTTGTTCTCAATGCACTTTCACGCAGTTTTCGAATTTATGACTTTAATAACATTTGTTTGAAGTCGTGGTGGTTTAATGGTTTGACCTATGAAATATCGTTCCGATGTCCGCAAGTTCGAACCCCGGCATGTACCAACGAATTTTTCGGAGTTCGCACACATTTACTAATTTAAATTGGTGACACTATGGGCTTACGGTGAAGGAAAACATCGTGAGGAAATCTGAATCTAAGAAATGTTTAATGTATTTTTGAAAACATAGAACTGTGGATTTCACAGTTTGAAATCGGCAATAAGTCGTGAGCTGGCGCGGCGTGGTGATTATTTCCAAACCTTCCTTCGGGAAGAGACCTATGGCCTTGCTGCAGTGGATGTCTTACAGGTTGATGGTGATGACGAGCTCTTGTTAGAGGTTTCGGTCGCGTTAATATAGGATTGACCCTTATCTAACAGTACTTTTATCTGGATAAATTGTACAATGTCTTTTTCTGTACTCTTTACAATGTGTATGCAAAATTTCATTATGAATGAATTATTGAGTAGTTAAGGCGTGAAAACGTAACGGACAAACAAACTCACATTCGTATTTATAATATTAGTTAGGAATTAATTGCTAAATCGTTTGACTTAAAAATTATATTGATAAACAGTATACCGCATTGAATTTATTTAATAAGAAACAAAATAAATCCATTTCAATAAAATGTTTAAATGAAATATTACATAACTCATAATCGAATTGTTAATAAGACTTTATAAAAGTTTTATTGGTTTATCATTTATATCAATAATTACACAATATATTAACACATCTTATAAATATTTAATCGTCCGTAAACGAAATCGGCAAACGATAATCGTAATACCAATATTTTGATTGCGAGAATATGAGTTTTGCTTCGTGAATACCGTTGGTTTTGTTTTTCTTATATTTAATCAAACAATACACTGTTCGTCTGAACAAATATTGACAAATCGAACGATGTACAATAGTTTTGTACGGGTTGAAATGTTAAATCGTACGTCGTCTTTCCTATCTATACGTATAATAAGAATCTAACGTGTCTGTAATTTTTAGATTTTTGTGAAAAATATTGTTGCAAATACATTTCAATCATTTTTAGAAATGTCTATCTATCTGTCTATCTATCCGTTTGTCTGTCTGTTTGAACGCGCATCGCTGCTAAAGTACTGCGTTCACGATAGAACCTCACATCATCACACCAGAAAATCATAGAGTCCTTGGGTAATATTTAGTTTTAGTTTCATTATAATCGGTTTACTCTATTTTTATATTTTTTTATATCATAGGTGGCAAACGAGCAGATGGGTCACCTGATGTTCAGTGATCACCACCGTCCATAGAAACTTGCAACACCAGAAGAATCGCAAGTGCGTTGCCAGCCTATGTTTGGGAGAAGGAGGAGTGGGGAAGTGAGGACGGGGAAGGGAGTTGGGTATCCGGCGCTCTCACTGACCGAACGAAACGCAACAATGCAAGCACTGTTACTTCACGTCGGTTTTCTTTGAGAGGGTGGTACTACCCCGGGCGAGCCGACCCATTCATGCTGAAGCCAGTAATAGCTTCAGCGTGGCTCTACCACCTACAAGATTCTATCAAAAGTTATTGTAATTTGTAAATAATATAATGACAACGCGACTTAAGTACGAGAGAAAAGTAGAGAAGTAAATGGACTTAATATATTCAGATGATTTTATTAGTTACTGTTATTTTACATTAGGTTTAACGAGGACAGACTCGCGGGTACAGATACTAAATAATATAATCGAAGTGGGAGTATAAATCATTCATCTCGTCAGATAAACAATAATGTTACTTTCACTTACTTGTTTAAGACTTTTAAATCGGTTGTCATGAACCACTGTCGCTATCGGTATTTTTTTTTATCTTGTAATGTTATCATGATGTTATGTCATTCTATGTATATTTACTTATCCTATAAAATGATATATGATGTGTAACTTTCTTCAGATAAAAAATGTCGAGGCATTGAAATCTCAAAACAATGGAATAACTGTGTTTTATTTATATTTTGAAGTCAATTTTTTTTTTTTTTTTTATGTCATAGGTGGCAAACGAACATGTGGGTCACCTGCTGTTAAGTGATCACCACCATCCATGGACACTAACAACCCCAGAGGAGTCGCAAGTGCGTTGCCATCTTTCGGAGGGAAAGGTTAGGGGAGGGAAAGGGAGAGGAGAGGGGAGGGGAGATGGGTCTCCGGCGCTCTCACTGACCGAGCGAAACGCAACAATGCAAGCACTGTTACTTCACGTCGGTTTTCTATGAGAGGGTGGTACTACCCCGGGCGAGCCGCCCCATTCATGCTGAAATCAATAATAGTTTCAGCGTGGCTCTACCACCATCAAATTGTATCAATCAAATCAATTGTAGGCTGCATTATTAAAATTTCATAATTTGTAAATTAAGATTATAAAATACAGCTATTATAATAAATAATATACAGCTTATTAATTATTCAAACATACGATAGACTATATAAGATCAATACAAAATATCAATCTTACATGTACACAAATCAAATCAAATCGAAAATACTTTATTCAGTTTAGGCCCTAATAAGGCACTTATGAACGTTAAAGACTACTACCGGTTCGGAAAACAACCCAGTCATCGAGAAGAACCGGCAAGAAACTCGATCGGGTACATTTTTTTTTTACATATATTTCTAATACATTATACAACAATGCTTTTAGTGAATGCACAGAGAGGAGTCAATTCCAGACATCACTATCATTCACATACTGATCCACTCTATAATATCCTTTTGAAACTAAAACCCGTTTGACATGGCGCTTAAATTTACAGTCCGGCAAATCGGTAACATGCTTTGGGACTTTACTGTAGAACCTAACACTATTACCTAAAAAACTATTACTGGTTTTGCTAAGTCTGAAACATGGGACCACCAGTTTATTACAGTTTCTAGTATTTAGATTATGCCGGTCTTTAACTAAGGTGGTTTCACAGGTGGCTATACCACGCGTTGCTTGCTAGACTGGTTCAAGCGCAGGTTCAAGTTACAGATTAAAAATTATTGGTTATTTGTGACGCCTATTTTAATCTATTGACCAGATAGAAATACATCGATTTTTCTCTACTCTGTATAAATATAATATACATGTACTAATTCTAAAAGATATTATTTAAACGAAATCTGTGCTATTACAAAAAAGTTAAATACGTATTGAATACATGTTTTAAAACAAGATTGGATACTTACGTATTAAATGCACCGCGCTTACCGATGGCTGCCGCGGCTAGATCGTGTTGTTCTTTTTCGCAAGTCTAGCGTATCTTAACCAAATAGAGATAGAAGAGCAAGATGCCGTACGTTCGGCGAGCGCGGTGCATTTAATACGTAAGTATCCAAACTTTTTTAAAGCTAGTATTAAATACGTATTTAACTTTTTTGTAATAACATCCTATTTGTCTGGGACTAGTTAATTTCAGGTTGATAATGTATGTAATTTTTATGTGTTAGTATAATGATTATTGAATCTGATCTCGGTGCGATCGTACTATTGATTCAGTGGTCGTACAAAAGACGGGACTTTTTTAAAGGGTGATCGACAATTAGGACAAGGATATTCTTGATTGAATCATCAAATCGTTCACATATCTGCAGATGTTCCGTAAGCACTTTCAGAGTTATATTGCTATGCCTGTAGGGCAAGAGGTATTTACTTTTATTATTGGTAAACAAGTGTCTTGGTAGAAAGATTGTTAATCATATTAGATGACGTCATCTTGTTTGATGTCATACTTTGAATACTGTATCGTTTAATGTACTGCATATAGTATTTACATCGAAAAGCGAATGCCTGTATAATTTTGAAATATTTTATACGTGTACAAAATTATCTGTAAACACTAAATACAAATATTACTTTAACCTTTCTTTGCTTTTTACGCTTTCGAATATTATTTTTTTTTCGAACTGACTACGCTATTGACCAAGCGAGGTCTTAACAGCTTCACCGGACTACTAAGGCGAGCGCTTAAGGCACTCAGCCGATTTTATTTTGACAACTAGCTCAAGGGTTCGCTGCACACCTCGGCTTTGGCTGTTGCCTGATACATGCAATTCGCGACCTATCTGAGCTAACCTAAACTAAGCTAACTATTCATACATATATGAGTTGTTGAAACATATATGTGTACCAAGCATACATACCTCAACAACCCTTGTATATATTTCGTATCGGATAATATTCTCTTTCGAATATTGTAAGGTTAAATATGTTAGGTTAATAGAAGCCACTAGACACTGTCATGTATGAAAGTGCATGTCTTGCATCCTTCGCTAGAACTGAGACGTTTTGCGCAATTCCTTGTAAGTCCCAGATTCCGTGGCGATAACATCTGTCAAATCTGGTATTGTACACTGCAACCTCCGTGGGAAAACTAGACGTAACCGATGTTATTTATGATAATGATGTTCTGCAGTTCCAACTACATAGTTAAATCTATTTATTAGAAATATTTCTTGTTGATATGCATTATAATATGTCGTTGACGATACTGATTGTGATTATTAAAGAAAAAGGATTCAAGAACGAACGACAATTTAGCTTTTACTTTAAAACGTTATATGATATATTAATAAGGCGCAAAAGTTGTAGTCCGGTCAAGCTGTTAAGACATTGCTTGGTCAATAGCGTAGTCAATTCGAAAAAAAAAAGGCGCAAAAGTTTATTTGTTAATTCTAAACACTTATAATTAATCTTTTTATACATACTTCTATTATCTACAGTGATATTGTTTTTACAATACCACTGATCAGCTGGAAGAAAATGCTTTGCTGTATTAAGTTGGGTAGTGTCTAAATTATAAATTTCATTACTTCAAGTACCATGGTACAACAAAATAATCCCAAGGAGGATTAATGTCAGGCAGGCGGCCGATCGTAAAAATTAAGCCAAATCATATACCACAACATGATAAACATGTTGTACCGACCCTACTTATGTGGGATAAGGGTAAGAAGAAGAAGAAGTATCATCAATAACAATTAAGTAATGTGCCATTTTAGATCTTATTGCACATATATAATGGAATATAAATTTATTATTTATTATACTTATAAAGTTATAGCGTAGTCTTGATGTATTTCGTGTGGGAAATACTATGCTACATATTATTTCCCTATTCCAATGCGTGTTATTTGGAATCGGTAACCTTGAAAATTGCCTATTGTGCGTAAACAAATTATTTACGCCCACTTGGTAAATATATATTCAAATATTCATATATTTCATGGTACAAATATCTGACGTATTATTATTTAATGATCATTTGTTTCTTATATTATACAGTTATCTGATAACAACTGAACGTATTTGACCGTGAACTTACAACAACAAATACGACAGGTATCTGCATTATCTAATGGCTGACTTTAGTGACACTTTCACTGTGATAAAATAGAGTATTCTTATTTCTGTCTTCTGAATAAAATGCTTTTGTTTAATTTTATTATTGGGGAATTTAAAAAAAAAATCTAGGTCACACGTTTCACTAACGCTGCGTGTGTCCGCGAAGCGTGCGGCACAAAGCTCTCTTGAACATCTGTTAGTTTCACTTATAGAACTGCTATATTGTCACAATTACTCGCTTAGATGGATATAGAATACGTGTGTCTTAGAAAAAATAATCTTCTGACGAAATATAACAAATTTGTTGATAAGTTATATTAGTCATTTTGGTATTTATGATTGAATCCTAGAATGATGTATTAAAAGCAATGTCTTTATATTCGCTAGCAAATATTTTGTAAAAGCGAAACTATAGCGAAGGTGTTTAAATTCGGTTTCTAAATTGACATATTCAGACTAGTGGTCATTAGTAAGACAGGGACAATGCTGTAGTCCGGTGAAGCTGTTAAGTAAGACCTTGCTTGGTCAATAGCGTAGTCAGTTCGAAAAAAAAAGGACAATGCTGTCTCCTATATAAATATTATCTATACATATAATAAAAATATAACACTAACGTGTCTGTGCTTTTTAGATTTCTGTGAAGAAAATGTTGCAGGTGTCATGGAATAAATAATAAAAAACATTTATTAACCGGTACATAATCGGAAGTTTCCATTATGAAGCCAATATATTTAAAAATGTCTCTCGTCGCTCTACTATTGCGGAATACGCAATTAGTCGAACGATTTGTCAATGATTTCCAGTTTATTAACTTTCGAACGTGTTATCTGATCATATTTTACTTTTAATGTATATTATTATACTATTTGTAATTTGTCTATGACGCAATCGGTCTACGTAATGTCCGTTAAACGTTCAAGTGTGCCACCGCCACCGCCGCCGCCGCCGGTGATATCGATCGACACTTCCATACATATATAATAATAGTTACGAAATGTTTATATTAGCAGTTGTCTGGCCGTACCCTTTGCAAATGTACGACTCATCTCTCACTTTCACCGAGTTGGCTTCAGCTGAACGTACAGTCAACTGGGTCATACGGCGGACGATAGACAAATCGAAACTATCGTTACCGCATGATGAATCACACGGCTATGAATGAGATACCGAGATGCGATTTCAAATTAACTCTTTGGTAATTTACATAGACGAAGTTCGACCATCATTTTATTTATTTTTCAAATTTAAATATTAAGACAATAAAATGAACTTGAAAAACAAAGCGGAGCACCAATGAAGAATGCTTTTTTCCTTTTGAGAGCTTTCGCTGCGTGTTAGCGTTTGCCCAAAGTAACTACTCCACGCGGACGAAGTCGCGGGAACCGCTAGTATATAGATATGTAAGTTTATTAGGAAAGTATTTTAATTTTATAATATAGGTATTCATAGGTGACAAACGAACAGGTGGGTCACCTGATGTTAAGTGATCACCACCGTCCATGGACACTAACAACACGACAGGAGTCGCAAATGCGTTGCCACCCTTTGGGGGGAAGGGTTAGAGGAGGAAGAGTGAGAGGAGAGGGGAGGGGAGGTGGGCCTCCGGCGCTCTCACTGACCGAACGAAACGCAACAATGTAAACACTGTTACTTCACGTCGGTTTTCTATAAGAGGGTGGTACTACCCCGACCCATTCATGCTGAAACCACTAATAGCTTCAGCGTGGCTCTACCACCATTAAAATATTTTAAATTTAAATTCAATTATTTTTATTAATTGTTATTGAATATTTATGAATAGTTGATGCTTGGTAATTTGGCTCTATTACGCTAGCTTTTCTATGCACTTTCAGATGACGGCTGAGTATTTATAGTATTTAAACATGCACCGATCTTATTGTCGCCGGCATGGTACAGTAATCAAAATACAGTCCGCGCCAATTTTTTGGGTGGCTCCCAGTATAGATGCGTATAACTCAAATTTGAGTACAAATACGTATTATATTATGTGTAGGTATAACATCAAGACAAGCATAAACAAATGACAAATTTAGATACCTATAGTTCGAAGTTACGGCTATATTCAGAGTAGCCAAAAATATTGACGAGGGTCTACTGTACAAATGATCCGTTAGTCGATTAACCTTTCCACCATTAATATGAATTGTGACAACTTTTTATACCATTCTGTTACTTACTTATGTATGACGGTACCTAGTTAATAACAGTGTAGGTATTCTAAGGTCGTAACAATTTTTACTGTCAAATGTTTTCGTGTCGCTGATCACGCTAAATTTCCTCCACACAAGGTCATCGATATATACGCGTATGAAATAATTACGTAGAATTCACCTTTGACCTTGCTTTACATTTTTTTTTTGGTTTTTAAGTATTTTATAGGTGGCCATTGGCGATTGGGTTTTTTTGTATTATTTGTATCGAAGAACGTGCACTATTTGCTATCCTTTTAGCGTTTTGGATATCTCCGTCATTTTAGAGGGAGCCAAATTAATTTACACTAACCAGAATCGAAGAGTTGAAATTTTACTATTCTTATAGGTACAACTCGTATTGCTGTTTTGCAGTAGTTTTTAATTTTTAAATAATTTCTATGTTGACAAATATGTTGGTCAGATTTCTTTGTATCTGTCGGAAGCATACTGATTTAAGGAAGAACGGACTTAAGCACGTAATCTTTTATGGGCATTATAAGGCTTTTATGTGTTTACAGTGTCTATGATTATTTTTCACCAATATTTTATTAAATGCTGAATTCAATAAATTAACTGTAAAGAGGATTGTTTTCAGTTTATTTAGGTATTTTCCTATACAGATATATCAAGGTTATTTAAGTCATCATTGCTTTTTTAATGATTGTTTCTCAGAAATAATGTGAATAATATTCAGTCAGGTATGTATAAAATGTAACAAGTGACTCAGAGTAGGGCTAATGATTACTCGCTTCCTGTACCGCAAACAAATTGTATTTTCTATTAGTTCCAGTAGGCGCGAAAGCTTTCCGAAGGTTTCGCTTCGTTACTTTAACATCGCCCCTCGTTTCGACGTCCATGCAAAGAAGAAATATCTAATTATGTAAACAGTTCCATTACTTCCTGTTTCCTATTGCATATGGGATGAGACTATGAATTGTAAACGTCTGGTAATTTTTTTTTATGTTTCGAAGTGTTTATAATTCTGATCACGTTTCATTTCACGTCCTCCACGTTGGAGACCTTCTTTAAAATTACTCTTTACATAGAATCGTCTGTTACACATGCATTCGTTTCCTGCTGCATGTATTTCCTACTAACCGATTATGGAGATTCGATCGTGTGTTATAGCACCTTGTTCGACCGTTTAAAGATGTTAGAAATCCTAGTCGTTTTGTCCATGTTAGGTAGTTCCAGTGTGTTATAATTATTATACCGATGTATATGTTTCGAACAACATTTGGATTCCTTTATCTTTTTACCGCTCATTCGACTTGTCTCCCTTATTTGGACATCGCTGAATCACTTTGTGTTTTGTTTGAACTTCTCAACTGGCGTTTCGTGAAGAGTTTTTGTAAAGAACCTCTTTCGATCTTATAGTATCCATTTTTTATTTTTGAAGTTATACAGCCTTTGGCGCGTTAGGGAAAAATGATGAGAGTAAATTTTTACGATGCGCGCGCACGCCGTCACGAAAAATCGACAACCTGAAGTTAGCTATAGTCAACATTTTGTTTCTTTGTATTTGTTGTTTGTATTTCTTTGTATTAAAACTTTCAAAGTATTAAATACCTTTTTTTCTATTGTTAGTGTCGTTTTTTCAACAAACGTAGAATAAGACGAAAGATAAAATTTTTGAAAAGATTTTGATCTTGTTACGCCAAAGAAGTGTAACTTCTAACACGTGTACATAAGTACACACACACTTTTTTATGTGTTGCGAGACGGCCTCTAACGATTGTCACGATGAAATTTTAGATAGATTTTATTGAGCAGCGATTAGTAGCTTTAATTAGTTCCTTAATTAATCATTTCAGCTAATGCATCTATCGTTGTTATTCAGCGTTGTTTATGAGGCAATAATTCAAGTTCAGTATTTTTTGCTATGTTCTCTGGTATCTTATTTGATCTGGAAAGAGATAAAAAATTGAGCATCTGTTTTAAGGTTTTTTCCGACCTTGGCAGGTGACCATTCCATGATAACAATTATTCGAGCAGGTGTTAAATTCTTGTATACGATGCAGTAGTTCCACTTCTGATACATTATAATATCGAAAGTGAGTGTAGCGGAGCGTTTAATATGTTTAAAAGTAATAGTTACTTTAATTATAATAAATTCACCAGTCACAAGTTAAAGTATTCTCTGCCGACGTCATGTTGGTGTTACGTGAAATTATTATTATCATCTATATTTACTCTTCCCTTGAGTTTCTTTAACAGCTGTTACTAATTTTGTAAATACTACTATTTTGTAAATAAATACATAAAATCCAAAGCAAAAATTGTGAAAGCACACTACTCTTAAATTGTGATTATAACAATAACTTTTATTAGGTATTTCGTTACAGTTCTTCAGATAAAAAGGATATCAGCCACCCATGTGGTAGCCCACAGTGTAGTCCGGTGAAGCTGTTAAGACCTTGCTTGGACAATAGCGTAGTCAGTTCGAAGGCTCCAAATAGTTAGTGTACATTGTGATGTAGGAGACAGTTACAAATATAATTATAATGGCACTAGCAGGCCCGGCAGACGTTGTCCCGCCCTGACTATAAAAAAAAATTATATACTAAAACCTTCCTCATGAATCACTGTATCCACTGGTAAAAACCGCATGAAAATCCGTCCAGTAGTTTTTGAGTTTATCCCGAACAGACAGACAGACAGACGCGGTGGGGGACTTTGTTTTATACTATGTAATGATTATATCATATTCAGAAAATTGAGAACTTTTATACAAGTTTTCATATTCTAGAACTCTATTAATTGTAGTCATTGGATTTCTTCCTTTTTCAAAACTGTGGTTATGATATGGGATGACTAATAGGTATTACTTTTTTCACTATAATACTTTTTTTTATTATTATCTACTATTTTACTAGTTATGATCCATTTATACTAATATGGTGAGTTTGCAAGTTTAGATTCATCTTAGATAATTCTTAATTGTTTTACTAATAAGCAGCAGCATAGTTAGATTACTCCTTTTTGTTACAAAGAATTGTAATTTAATTAACTCATACCAAGTCACGCGTGGTTGGATAGTTTATTAAATTTGGTAACTAGCCATAAATCGATTGCTGAACAATCGTGCAAATGTCAAATTTTGTAGACAAATGCTCTCTCGCTCGAACTCGAGTCTCTGTCAAATGACATGAGGGGTTAAGCGAATGCTCGTGGTCGATATATTAAAACTGAGAATTGCCGAGGTTCGAGCGCGGAGGTGGCGGCGTGGGAGCCCGACCTCAATGGGTCGCGTGGGCACCAGGTGCCAACGCACCTTTCCAGTTTCCAACGCATCGGCCGCCCTGCCTTAATATCTGATGCGAGCCGGCAATAATTGATATGCCTAGCTGTTTTGTAATGGCCAACTCGTTACTTATGCCACTTTATTGATAACTAGCTGTGCTCGCGACTTCGTCCGCGTGGAATCTGTGGTACAAAACAATGATTAATAAAATAACCAGAATGTATTATGTTCAAATGGACTTAATTTATTATTATTTATTATCATTATCATTACATAGTATAAAATAAAGTCCCCTACCGCGTCTGTCTGTCTGTCTGTCTGTTCGCGATAAACTCAAAAATTTAAAAGGGATTTTCATGCGGTTTTCATCAGTGGTTAAAGTAATTCATGAGGAACGTTTTGGTATATAATTTGTCAAGGATTTATTTTTAATCAGGGCGGGACAACGTCTGCCGGGCCCGTTAGTATGTAATATTTTTTTACTTATCTACTTTTCTCTCGTACTTAAGTCACGCCGTCATTAAAAGTGCAATAACTGAACCGATTTTAATGAAACAAAGACAAAATGGTACACGCAGATATGCTTTATGATTTTCTTGAAGAGGTTTTTGTCATGAACGCAGTGTTTTAGCAGTAATGCGTGTTCATACAAACAGACAAACTGACAGATAGACATTTCTAAAATTGATTGAAATGTATTTTATTACTTACACACCTGCAACAATTTTTTTTACTAAAATCTAAAATGTACAGACTCGTTACATTTACAGTCTTATTGTATGTATAGATTTTTGTTGAACGTTACTCTATATATATATATATATATATAACTAACCTCTTTTGTTTACCGTTTATTAACTTAAAATGTGCATGTTCTAACCCTATTAATTGCTAAAGACGCCATTTACGTGTCTGTCTAGGTAACCGGCGAAATTAATGGTACGACTCTCCGAGCTTGCTTTTTGTTCTAGTGGTCAATGCACCGAGACGTAACTAGTTTTGTTTACTCGGATCTGTACCTACGTTGAGCAAAATAATTTAATGGCAATAGTTAAGTTTTTGTGTTTGAAAATAGCGATTTGATTGGCTTTCGGGATCAGCCGTTTTATATAGAGTATTTGGTCTAGTGGTTGACCGGTGGAATATCGTTCCGATGTCTGTAGGTTTGAATCCCGGCATGTACCAACGAATTGTTCTAAATTGGCATTTATAATTTCATTTACTAATTGAAATTAGTTACATTATTGGCTGGCGGTGAAGGAAAACATTGTGAGTATGAACATGAACTTGAGAAATGGTCTTGTAGTACTACTATAAGTGGGGAAATATGGAACTGTGGATTTCTCAGAATTTTTTAATCGTGGGCTGGCGTGATGATTTTGTTCATACCTCCCTACGGGAAGAGGGCTATGATGACGATGATGATGATTGAGTGGGATCGATAAGGTATCTGTGCCGTCCGCCATAAACCAGCGTCACAGTGACTCTCTCTGGGTTTATCACGTCAGACAGCCAGTGTGTGTGAGCTACCGAGAAATATACTAACTGCAGAAGTAGCCACCGCTTGGTGGTGGCCGCTCTTGTTTCCAAACTGAGCTGTACACTTACATTCGGGTTAATTGCAATCGCTTAATAATGAAACGATTAAAATAAAGATAGGATTTTGAAGCCCGACTGGGTCGCGACCACCATGCATATGGCGAAAAAGCCCGTCATAGCGACTCGCTTCTGCGTGTCGCGTTTCGGGATCAGTCTGTGTATATCCAGTTTTTTCCAGGCCGGCATGACAGCGGCGACCGGCGATGGACAGTGTGTCACTCGGTGGTCGCCATTATTTTTGGACTGTACTGTGCTTACCATCAGGCACTGTGCAGTCATTTTGCCGTGCTACAATAAAAAAAAAAAAGTAAAGAGGGGTATGGTTAAAAACCGTGTTGTATTACTTTTGTATATTTGTAGCTTGATTTATTTATCGTAAGTTGAAGAAGGAATCTTATCCGCTTCAATAGCCGATAACGCTAATGGGTCGCACCGACTATATCGGAGACTTGAGAGAGTGAAAAGTGATTACGCTGACCATTTCACTAATTACCCCTGCAATTAAGTAGTCCGGTTCGAGTGTAGAGAATGGCCTGCCCGCTCCACTTGTTATATGTTATAGCGTTGTGTATGAAAGTAACGAGATTTACTAGTGTTTTGGGTTTTTTTTTGCAACTAATCTTCTAGTATATTATTACTGCCATTGTCGAGTAGGTATATTATAAGTTTCTTGCGATCATTTCAATGAACTAACAAGATGGTGACCGTCTTGCTAGAAATTTTCAGGGAGTTTTTGTGGCAAGTCAGAATTCATGCTCTGTGCTATTATTTCTGATCCATTACACTTGTGCACAAACAATAACCATACGATATTACGTAAAACACCACTAATATTACATAATATGGAGGCAAATAAAACAAAATTATGAATCATTACATAGTATAAAACAAAGTCCCCTACCGCGTCTGCCTGTCTGTCTGTTCGCGATAAACTCAAAAAATACAGAACGGATCTTCATGAGCTTTTCACCAGTGGATAGAGTGATTCATGAAGAATGTTTTGGTATATAATTTGTTAATGATTTTTTTTATAATCAGGGCGGGACAACGTCTGCCGTGCCCGCTAGTAAAATATAAAGTCCACTATATCACAAGAACTCTCGTTTTGGGGTTTCGTATCTCGTAAACGTTCTGCTTTTGTTACTCTGCCATGATTTTCGGAAGTACCGTTCTGATGAATTCTCTAACATTTCTTTATCATTTGTCCGACTAAATTATATTTCATCCGATATTAAATATGTTATTCTCAAGGTGACTCCATTTTCTATTTTAGTATCACTTCAATACTGATAACTGTATTAAGCAGCAATATTATCTTTTTATTTATTCATAGTTCCATTTAAATTACTTTACAATGATTCATATCGTATCTAGCCTACCAGTATGTAGTGTAAATGTTTAGTTAAGTTTAACAAAGGAATTGAAATCATTTAATAAATAATGCTTTATCGGATTTTGTTAAAGAAACTAAAACTACGTTCTTTTACTGTGATTATGTAATAGAAGCGATGATGACTTAGTTGATAGTCGATAGACATAGTTGTTATGTTCGGTTATGTTGTAGTTTCGATTCCTGTGATGAAACCATAGCATGGTGCTAGGATTTATTCTAAGTCCCCCTTGTTAGCTATCACCATCGAGTTTATAATCTGTCGCCTAGCCCCGTTGGTATGTTCCGGCAGCTGCACTTAAGAGACAGTCCGCTCTAGGCTTAGTGTAAACCGTATAGTCATTTAATATCAGATGACACATTTTGTAGGTGGTAGAGCAACGCTGAGACTATTACTGGTTTCGGCTCGGTCGGCTCGCCCGGGGTGGTACCACCCGACCCACAGAAACACCGACGTGAGGTAACAGTGCTTGCATTGTTGCGTTTCGTTCGATCAGTGCGAGCGCCGGAGGCCCTCGTCCCATCCCCCTCTCCCCTCCCTTCCCGTTCCCCCCAAACACAGGTTGGCAACGCCTCGTGTTCCTAGTGTCTATGGATGGTGGTGATCACTTAACTACAGGTGACCAAACTGTTCGTTTGCCTCCTATGATATAAAAAAAGACGAGATTGTGGTCAAACGCTAAAAGCAATAAGCTAGAATATAGGTTCCAGTCAAAGTTTGTACTGCAGTGTAAGAATTCTTGATTTTTTTTATTTTTAACCGACTTCAAAAAAAGGAGGAGGTTATCAATTCGTCTGTATTTTTTTTTTTTTATGTTTGTTACCTCATAACTTTGGACTGGGTGAACCGATTTTGATTATTCTTTTTTTATTTGAAAGCTGGTACTTCCAGTGTGGTCCCATTTCTAGGTCAATAGCGTAGTCAGTTCGAGAAAAAAAAACCAGGGCTGGTATGGGGTCATTTAACTATTATGTAAGCACTGATGGAAGGAGTATTTCTCGATTTGTTTATTTTCGATGACATAGGTGATGCGGGGGGATCTGGGTGGGGATTACGTCAACAATTTTTATTTTTTTAGTCGGAACAGATTTAAAAACACTTATATATATGTTTAGGTAAGCATGGGAGGAAAGGTAAGAGCATTGCTTACTTTTGCTGACCAGAGGGAGAGGAAGTTAGTTCAGAAATTACAAGAATCTTCTTACGTCAGTACCTAATATAATACTTAAACGGCCCCTTCCACTTACACACTTTCCACTTCACTTTCCTCCCATTCATGACTTGTTTAGCGTTCGCATAATACTCTTTTACTACTGCACCATTTTATGAGAATGACATTCTTGATATCGGGATCGACCGAGTGGCTTCCTATTCGGGAGTGTCTCGGCTATTTTTACACCGCGCGTCGGTATGCGACGGCACGCGCGCCCGACAGACCTCTCCGCTTTATGATTTGTCGACGTCCACCTCCCGATACCGTTATTGATAGCTGTCTAGGTGATTTTATTTTATGTAATTTTCAAATGATAAATTGTAGTTCATTTGAATTTTTCCAATGGTAGCGCTTATTCGTGCGTAAATTATCCTTCTTATTTTCATAATGGGAAAGAACCAAAAAGTATTTAGTTTAGTAGATTATTTGGTAAATATTTTACGCCAGGACTTTATTAATAAGTATGGAGACATAATTTAAATATTTGAAATAATGTGCGGAAACCAGGTGATGACGTATAAAAAGGATGTTATATAGACAAGACGATACTTTAGTTCAAACAAAAGAAAAAACAGTAATATTCTGTAGTTTAAATACAAGTCTTCATCTTCGTTATGAGATGTCGAACTAGTGAGTTTCAGTTCACACACATAAACCAAGACGAACACACTCACTAGCGCACAAGCACTTTTCAAGAAAATGAAGTTTGTGCATTGATGAGGTTGTATATGTTTTAATATTTCATGAACATATCAGAATTAATATTTTATTGATTGAATATAGAAAATCGTTTTATAAAAGCAACTACATTGTCTCATGATAAAACAATAAATTATGATATTAAACTATAAACAGTGAGCGATTTCAATTGCGTCTCGTCTCTCGTGCGACATAATTACGTAGGTATACGTACTCTATGCAAACACGCCATTAGAATTCCTCCGTCGCTCCAGATTCGATAGCGATGTGTGCCGACTCTGCATTAGTAAGTCGATTCACTTTAAATCTATAATGAAGAGTGATTTGTTGCGTGTGTACGCCTTAAATCTTGCATGATATTCGCGTAATTTTATATTACTCAAGGGATTTGTTTTTAACCTTTGTACTCGGCCCACTAAATAGTATTAGTACAGTCAGAGCCAAAACTTTGCGACACATTTGAATATATCTGCTCAGAATACATATTTGGGTATATATATGTGTTATATCAACAACATGAAGACCACTTATGGTTTTACATAAATGCGAATTTTAGATTCCGATGATGATATTTTAACTTTATTTTGTATTAAAATTTCGACGATAGTATGCGCGAGCCTTAACTTAGGTTATATTCAGAGCGGCCGGAAATATTGATGGAAACTATAGTAGTTTTCTACTACCTGTCCGCATCGGCTTCGCGCTAATTTAATAACGATAAAAATTAGATGTTATTAACAAAAAAAAAATTAACATTTTCCTATTTCAGTTCGACCATATAATAAAATGGCAAATGAACATCAATTATATCCTTAAAGCTGTTGAACTGAAATAACTAAAAATATATCAAATTATGTAGAACATTTTAAACGATAGTTTCAAGAACAATAATAAAATTTTAACAAAAAGTGGCTTATAAAAGTCTACTCCAGAATACTCACAATCACACTAAAATGTTTCCTATTGGATTATGAAGTTTTTCTCGGTGTATTATGGAAATCCGAGGATCAATGCTAATGACATTAAAATGTGATCCTCTTGAAAATATTCCGTTTCATATAAAAAACGAATTTTCCAAATCGGTTTCTAAATAACGGAAGTAATGAGGTAATATACATTAAAGAATACAACTGAATTGAGATATCTATATAAGAAATTGTGGTATTAGTATATTATGAGGATAGACAAAACCCATCTAATTAGAAAAGTTTTCAGTATTATGGTGGATGGATATCGGAGTAGAGGAATACCGAAGAAGGTTGGACTCTGTGAAAAATTATATGTGTATAAGAGGTGCCAATACAGAGATGACATCTGACAGGGGAGGGTGAAAAAAGAAAACATGTCCTGCCGACCTTGGGTGGGATAGGGTTAAACCGATGATGAAGATGATATAGAATTGTTAATTGCTCCAGCTATTTCATAAATTAGGACAAGGTCCCTTACCTGGTTCCACAAAGTGTTCGACGTTTTACAATAAGCGGACGCCGCCATAACTCGTTGGTTTTTGGAACGATTGACAATTGCGTCGATCGAAACTCATCGTTATTAGCTGATTGGCTGTTCACTTGCGTCATTAACTCATCAAGGAGCTGTAACGGTATTCTAATGTTAAATGGTACTTAGTTGGTCATTTGTTGATTTATGTCATACTAGCCGACCGTCCGTGACTTCGTCTGTGTTAATAAAAACGTTCAACGTGAAAAAGGACTTCGTATTGGCATCTTTTATTGTGTTCGGACAGACAGACGGTGCTGAAGTCTATCAATACGGATATATGAAAGTTGCAATTAATAAAATATTTGAGTTTACATGTGTAATATGTAATACTGTAGTCATGTTACTACAGTATGGAACTTTTCAAGAAGAAATAATAGGTTATTGAAGGGTCGGCAACACGCATGTGACACCTCCGGTGTTGCAAGTGTCTATGGGATGCGGTGACTATTTACCATCCGGCGGCCTATATGCTTGTTTGTTACCGTCATGGTATAAAAAAAGAGTTTTGCAGATTCTTATAACTAACATATTAAACAGTTTCTGTAATCAGAGCTTTAATAAAAATAAACACTCTTCGTTCATTTGCTTAAGTTACGTTAGTTAAGGTAGTTCTAGCTTTATTATCAATTATTTTGCTTTGTGGAAAGATAATTTAATAACGCATAGTATTTTCAATGTTTGTTATGCAGAATATAGATAATATACTAAATATACACAGATAAACGGGGCAGGTTATCTCACGTACATCTTCGCATGTGTAGGTACGTCAAGAAATTTGGACACAGATAAAATAAGGATCTGAAAACAAGTGTATAGACATTCAACGCGTAAAAGACTGTATGAAAGAAAGTAATATAAGTACAATTATAAAGCGATTCTAGTTTTAATGGCTCATATGAGGTCATTATTTTTTTAAAGATTTTCAGTCTTTATTCACTGTGTAGGAAGTCCAACTTTTTAGTTTAATTTTATGATATTCAAATTTTACCCGTGTTTTAAAAAAAGTTTAATGCGTATTGAATATTTGCTTTAAAAAAGTTTGGGTACTTTCGTATTAAACGCACTGCACTTGCCGAACGTTCGAAGTCTTGCTCGTTCATCTCGGTTTGGTAAGGTTAGGTTAGACGTACGAAAAAGGATAACGTTAGCTTGCCGCGGCAGCCGTCGGCGAGTGCGGTGCATTTAATACGCATTTCACTTTTTTGTAATAACACGGTACATGTTTAAAATATGTGTATCTATAAAAAAAAAACTTTAAATCTTATGAACGGCTAAAATTGAATTTTCCTCACTTTTAAGTGTAACAATTCATATATGGGACATTAAATATTCAAACAGGCAACCGATAATTTTCCCAACACAATATGAAGACACTTATGTCTTAATACCATTATAGGCACATATGCGTAGATTATAGGTAGATATGACAATACAATTTTCTGTATTCATGATTTTTTTATCTTTTGTTACAGTCGAAGCAACGAGCTTCAGTCAAGTGGCTGTTGTCCAAGGCATTCAACAATCGGGTCCCGGAAAATCTCCAGGAACCTTTCTACAGAGATCACGAGGTAAGAATCTCGAGTTTTAATGTTTTTGAAGTATTCGTTGCGGTAATAATTATAAACCCTTGGAAATTGGTAATTATTGATTCATCTATATAGAGTCAATTTTATACAGTACAAAAATTAATGTATGTATTTTACATGCTGTCAAATAGTAATAAAATTAGGTTTAATTTAATTTTTAATTCGCCTTGTCTCGCTGTTTGGTGATTTGCTATTTCAACCGTAGTAGTCCGGTGAAGCTGCTAAGACCTTGTCAGGGCAATAGAGTAGTGAGTTTGAGAAAAAAAAAAAACTATTTCTACCGCATAATATACTTATAAATATATAATAAACTTATAAATTATTATATGCTTATTCAAAATCAAGATCAAAACTCGGACTGCTCGGACATACCCATAGGTGGCTGATGATAGACTTTCTACTTGTGGGACTATTCTGGTTCAGAAAATCGTATCTACTGTCTTAGTATCTAAAGGTTACACCACTATACTATGTTACCATCACGATCGCAATACTTTTCACGTTACTACTGGTCCATCATATCTTCAACATTTTAGAAGCTAATCTTTATATAAAACTAGTTACAGCCCGCGACTTCTTCCGCGTGGAATAGTTACTTTAGGCTAACGCTAACACGCAGCGAAAGCTCACAAAAGGAAACAAAACATCGATTTTGAAACATTCTTCACTGGTGCACCGCTCCTATGGGTCTTAGCGTGATGATAACCTATAACCTTACTCGATAAATGACTTATCTAACACTGAAAGGACTTTCAAAATCGGTTTAGAAGATCCAGATATTACCACTAACGACCTCACAATCTTTACCTCTTTGTAATATTAGTATAGATATAGAAAATGTTAGATGGCTGGCATTGTGTGCGCGTCACTCAAAAATTAATGCATAAATTTCCATCATATTTTCTTTTGTTTTAATTTATAGACTCTTGGTCTTGAAATTAAAAAAATACGATGGTAACTTCATTTAATGTCAACTTTTATCTCTTGAATACATCATTTTTTATTTTATTTTGAAAGTAATTTTAATTCAACAACGACGATAAATATAACTTACCCGCCTTTTTTTCGCACGTACCAGGTCTCTTACCAGGTCATAGCGTAGTCGGTTCGGGAAAAACAAATACTTTTGGAAACGCATACACTCAGGTTTTTGAATAAAATCAAGTGGAAGTGGAATGTGGACAATTGGCAACAACATGCATTTAATTGCAACAAATTGATAAAACTATGACTTTTATAAACACTACGCGTTCAGCGATGTGTGTTTTTTTTTGCCGTGGGAAAATGGGGCAAGCGGTGTGGTGCTTATGTTTTTTCTCTGTGTTATAAAATTTGACATAATTTGACATAATAAACAACGCAGACGAAATCGCAAGTATTATCCATTAAAAATACCGTAATAAAAGAGTTCAACCTGTATGGGTTCTTATTTTTCAAAACAATTCTTGCATTTATTACTTACATAAACCGTTTAAAACTATGAACGGAGATTTATCAGCGAATAAATTTGCATAGAATTAACACGTAACGTAGTAAGATTCGATTGCGAAATTTTCTATTTGTCTAGCCCCAGTGTGTTTTAGAAAAGCAATCCTTTCACACTTCACACATGTTCCATTATTTGTTCTCGATTGCAAACAGTATGTTCTTGTTTACGGAATGTCGTATATCATTTATTTTTAATATTCTTGACTCAATGTTAGGCATTATGAGAAATGAAACAAAATAATTTACACATTCGTACAAAATTAGTATTGCTTATCGGTCATTAGAATAATTTAAGGTTTTGTGAATTTGATAAACGCATAAATAACATGTGTTAAGATATTGAATGAATAAAGATAACATATTATTACCCTGAATCATATCGTTGTTTAATTATCCTCCGCTTATATGTTATTATGTAAAATTGTTTACTAATAGTGTCCGTTTATCATCATACATGATCATCATGTTACTATAACCCCTGGACTGTCCGAAACCAAAAGGGTTTAAGCTCCATACAAACGAACGTTGTTGACCTTATGATAATCCTGGTTAACAGACGTTGGCAGCATAAGTTTAATAAAATTACAAAATTTGAAAAAATTCAACAATAACTAATTATGTTAAGCAAATTTATAATTTTAAAAAAAGTCGTGGTAGTCATAAAGACTGTCGATAGAAGTGAAAAAAGAAAACAGTGAAATAGCTGTGTTCTTTATTGAATTTTTAAATCAACTACAAACTGAATTATTTAAATTTCATAATTTGTAAATTGAAATTATTAACATTGGTCTGGTTTTCACATCTATTGGCACTCCGAGTAATAATTATATGGAGTTTATCAATTAATCAAACATATGATGGGCTGCACAAGCTCAATACAAAGTGTCAATATTAGATGTACACAGGTCTCTATGCGTCACTAGTCTGACAGAAGCCACGCAAGCGCAATACAGCCGGTCACGCTTACTGGCATGCCATGACGCGAAATTATAAATGTATTTCCTGCAAAAAAATACCGCTCAACGCGCCTAAAGAAGTTTTCACTTAAAAAAATAGCTCTATATATTTAAGAATATCGGCCATCTTGAGATCTGGGTCTTGTAAAATCAGCCGAGGCGTTAACTGTATATGAAGCGCACCACGAGATAACTTTGACACTTATCGATTTATTTTGACGAATTTATATAACATTATTATAATTATTAGCCTATCTGTTTTTGCGATTTATAAACAATATTATTGTATGTGGAAGTTCCCTAAAATCTGCCACTATTATCTCTTCGTATAGTAATATATAGAAAAGAAACAATGTGTCTGTTATGTAAAAATACATTTTTCATTACAATTGAGTATAACCAAACGGAGAACGATCTTGATACCGCGATGTAGAATACGACATAATGCAGGACAGCGACATCTTGCATCGTATAGTCGAAGCACTATAATTACATCTTGTAAACACATTTATTTTATGAATTACTAGCCGACCCGTGCCCACTTCGTTGGGCGGTAATACGTAAGCGTGGAATGGTTATTTTGCGCTAAAACGCAGCGGAAGCTCTGAAAAGGAAAAATATACCCCGATTTTGCAACATTCTTCATTGCTGCTTCGCTCCTATGGGTCTTAGCGTGATGATATATAGCCTATAACCTTCCCTGATAAATGAGCTATATAACACTGAAAGAATTTTTCAAATCAGACCAGTAGTTCCTGAGATTACCCCCTACAACGTCACAAACTCACAAACTTTACCTCTTTATAATAATAGTATAGATTAAAAAAATAATCTTGTTTATGTACTATATCTTACCGTAAAATTATTCTGAATCATAGATGTCGGTGTCGTGTATCTCGCTCTGAGTAATTTATTTTCGTATCAAATTCAATAACAATCCGATCAAAGTTGTTGATTTGAGTTGTGTCATTTCACTTACGTAATGAATAATAATGCTGACGAAACTGTTTAAGTGTAAATCTAAGTTAGGAATTCGTGTTTTGTTCGCTAAATTGAATGTTATATAATTGTCGTAACTTCCTGTAATAAATATAAACTCCTTTTTGTATTAATTTTTAATATAATACCTACTAATTTTACCTACTAAGTTTATGTATTTATACAGTTTTCGTCACAATGTGTTGCTTAAGTACAAGCAGCCGTATTTATATGTATAAAGACTTCAACAACTGCACTTTATTATTCCTTTGTTTTGTTTGAACACGCTAATCGCTGGTATTACCTATCACATGTGAAAGAGCTTTCTCATTTTAAAGTGGTTTTATGTTATCTAACATTACGAAATAACTCTCAGGATCATCATTATATTAATACGTGAAGCCTAAACTTTGTATCCCTTTTTAACGGAATTGGGCGAACGGATGAACGTGAAATTTGGCATAGTTAAAGTTTATATGGAGGAGAAGTGCAGAAAGCTATTTATTTTATATAAAATGCATTAGAAGTACTTAATTAGAAGTAATTAAAATATGCACAACTCACACTACTGCTTCAATTTTACATAACATTTACACACATGTAAATAAATAACCTCCTCCTTTTTTTGAAGTCGGTTAAAAAGACATTTTGACGTCTGTCAATAAAGGAATTCAAAAAAGGTTGTGAAGGAGGTTGCTATGCTTGACTGTATGTATTATTTTATTCTTACGTTCCAATTATCCTTTTTCATTCTACATTTTACAATGATATTATAACATAATACCCTTTGACAAAAGAACCATAATAAAATTCAAACTTTAAAAAATCAATGAACTATGGTCGAATGTCGACCTCTGGGCGCCCACTAGGTTTACTAAATGTACATTAAAAGCGAGAACCAAGTAATATGTACAGGCAGACCATGTACTCAAGAATCTGATGTATGCTATATTTATTTAAGCTTATTTAACTAATTCGAAAGTAATTGAAAAGTCTTTGATCGTGGTTCGGTTTAGCCCCATCTGAAGACGCATTACGTACGGGTTTTGATGACCGCTAGTGTCCTAAATGTGCAAGGTCTGCCACTCCTTTAACGATCTTCGAAGCTTCTACCTTCAGTGTACAGTTTGATAGTGCGATAAACAAACCGTAGTGGTTATTTAATTTTTTTGCAGAATGTTGACAATCTCTGTTGGCGGTGCAACGGGACACCTGCGATTCTAACTCCGAAAATCACTCCATGTTTGAAAATGTATAAAATGAAATTCATTTCCATTTTCAGAAAGTGTGAACGTTCTATTTTCAAAATTATTCGAAGTAGATCTGATCAGTATTGGAAAATTAAAAATAATAAGGTTGTGACAAAACTTATGACCAAACTAAGTATATACCAAGATAGAAAAAGAGGCATCTGTTATTATTTGCCCTACGACCTTCTATTATCTAATTACCCTTCGTCTAAACACGAATTAGTAATACTTCGTTACATATACAAGCTACAGATTTTTCGAGTTTTATCCGATCTTAGTTAAGTGCACCCTTTTTCCCTACAGTATAATTATTTTCTCGTATTATTTGCCTATTCGTATTAGTTTATTAGTAGAAGTTTTGCCTAACACATTACTTTAACCGTTAGTTAATAAGTGAGATTAAAATTTTAAACAATTCGTTAAAAAACAAAAGACTGCCAACTCGGCAATTTTTTCGCTAGTACGTAAGAGTTCGTATATAACAATAGCCTATCCTGTCTCAGACGTCATACGAACTCGGAACATAAAAGAAAGATTGGCCCGACGCGACCGTAGAGTTATTTCAGCGATGCTGCCATTGAATTTGTAACAGAGGGGCTGCTTTTTGTTTTTCTCTTATGTACACTTTCAATCAGCTCCATTCCTTTTATGATTAGTCGAGAATTCTGTTCGGATTGTTTTCCTATGTCCTTTGTGTCTTCTATGTCAGTTCATTCTTTTATGTAACTGTATATTAAAAAACGATTATGGTAATTAAGTAATTATTTGTCAAATCTTTACACAATACATTTTAATAAGCTATCTGGTTCTGATTCATTATCTCAATATCCTTTCTGTATAAAGGTATAAACGTGCGCACCACATTGCTTTCCCCACTTCTTCACTGCAAGTAAACGTACATCGCTAATTGCGTAGTTGCATATATATCAATTTCTTAGTTTATTAAAACTTTAATAGCTTCATCCTAAGTGAAGCTATCGTGATATTTTTTTAGATAAGTACGAAGTATCTAAGAAGTAAAACTAAAGACTTGATCAAAATCTATCTATCTAAAATAATAAAAGATAGCCCACGGATCATCTGATTGTATTGCTGATTATGTTTTCATTCATTTCTATACCAAACTTTTTTTTACTATATACTACTAGCGGTCACGGCATACGTTGTCCTGCAGTGATAATAAAAAAAATCCTGAAAGTAAACTGCAGCGCCACGTGCCTGGTTCAATTGTAAATCTAAATCATTCTTGAATCCACCTGAACACACACAAAAATCAAAATCCGTCCACCCGTTTAGGAGGAGTTCAGTCACATACACACGGACAGAAGAAATATATACGTAAAGATACAGCAGTAATTAATTATTTAGTTAAGAATTTGGAATAGCATAGTAGTTATTTGGTGTCATCCAATTTTTCTTCTAACCTTGTATATAGATTTCGTTTAAATCGGTGTCTGTGTTTCCGTCTATTACTTAATGTAGCAAAATATACACTGGAATTTTACCATAGAATATCCTAATGATTTACAGTATATTGGGGATTAAATAAACATGTAAATGGGTTGGATGCTCTTCGATTTATCTTTTAAAATATGTAATTATGCAGTTTGAAGCTATAGACTTTTTTAAATGTCATAGCAAATCAATACATTTTTACAATATACCCTACATATTCTCTTTCAACGGGTTTGTATTCTAAAAATTGGTTTATCGTAACTAATAGAATTATTTTATGTTCGCGTTTTTATTAACAGACGTACATTTTGTAATACCTTGAAAGTTACAACGGCCAAGTATTGATCGGGTACCGTATCACGTTAACTTGGGATTGGTACTGACATCGTCACGCGAGGTTACGTTCAGTCCTCCAGATATGGGCTACGGGGAGTGTCCTCATATTATGATGACTGTGCGTGTGAGATATTTAATGAAAACGCGTTTTGGGTGTGCGTTGTTATGGCTGTAATAACAATATATAACGGGAAAACAATTGTTGAACATATTGTAAGTGTTTGCGTAAAACAATGAAGAGTTTAAAATAACCAGAGGTGGCGGTCGAAATGCAACTATAGTTAATTAATTTTTAAGTATTGCTGCGGTTTTTTTTTCTTCAAAGAGCGAATAAAAATTGTAGATTAGTAGACCGTAAGGATCACGAAGTATGACGAAATAGAGGCTTATAAATGACATGATATGAAAAATAAACTATTTTACATTTTTTTTATTGATAACACTAAGCCTCGTCTATAGCTACGGTACATAAAACAAATAAAGAAAACAGGTTGAGAAACGAATGAGAAAAAGGTATCGAACTGATTTATTTTAATTTGTTTATAATAAACGAGTGCCCCCGTCGAGTGGTCGCACTTCGATCATAGAGAAAAAAAAACTTTATCCAATTTTTGATAACACTGAAGCTCGTCAATAACAATAAAAAAAGGTCGATGAAAATTGGCTAAGAAACAGAGGAGAGAGATTCTTTTAACTGTTTCCTTACAGCCTATTTATATATATATAGATATGGCGTAGTGATCCACTCAGTGTTAGAAGTGAGATTCATTAATTTTTCAAGATTTAATAGTAAGCAAAAAAAACAAGATTTTTCATTTTTTATAAATTAAAAAATATAAAGCTCATTTATAATAAATACCAGTAAAACTATTAAACAATTGTTTTTCTAAAATCCATTGAAAATTGGAAGAAAAAAATGTACCTTACTGGTTTGGCTAGCCATGTTGCTCGAAACATACCATACCTACTAAATTTTTTCTTGCTATTTCATCTGCATGTTTTTGGATTAATTAATTGTATGTAAGGATGTGTAGGGGGCTTAAGACTGTCGGATTGGAACACGAACAACATACATCAGGTATATCACACGGAACAGTGTTTTGAAAAGATGTATCGCGTTCCGGGTTCACTCGATGTATGTATAGTATTCAAGCAGTGTGGCAGTATGCCTGTATCCGACTGATTGCTACCATCATGTAGTTAGTGTTCAGTATGTCACAATTAGTCTTTTAGCTCGTCACGAATCGGTATCAGCCGTTATCTATACAAGATTCGAGACATCGTGTCTGTGATCGTCATAGTCTTCAAATTGCTCTTTACTTACCATGAAGTACAGAACAGTTATCTTGTTGTGGTACAATAAAAAAGCTATAAATTGCAATAACCATGTATAAAATCAAGTCTGAATTTGATTGTACTTGATTGAAGATCATATTATATTAATTGCAAAAACGTTGCGACTCGATGAACAATGTATTTTAATGCCGTTATATTTATTGCTTTCAAATTTCTCATTCGTTTTATTAATGCGAACTGTTTGTTTTGTAATCTTTCATCTCGTTTATTAATTGCCCATGGTTCTTCGTATAGTTTTATTTCTTGATAAATGGGCTTTATGATAGCGAAACATTTTCGAGCTTAACTACAACGGATTCGGTTTCTTTAGCGTTGATTTCCGAGAAGTGGGCTAAGTTTGTTCATTTATCAGCATCGTTGCTCTGAGCGGATGTCCATTAACGAATGTTATTGCCAACCAGATTAAGGGCTACTGTGTTTGCATTAGAAATAACCACGCGATCAATCTGATATTTAATGTGCAATATAAAGTAATAAATTATAGTAATAACCAGCGTCTTTGCATAATTCTTTTTTTTTAGCTTTAAGTCGAAACATGTTGTTATCATTCGTTTTTAGTAACTTTCCAGTTTCGTTAGGATTTTTTTGGTTTTCATTCTCATCGTGTTTTGTTATTATTTTTTGTCTAATATATATAAATCTCGTGTCCAGGTGTTTGTGGTCGAACTTTTATGCCGATTTTTATGAAATTTTAAATCTAGGTATATTTGGTAGGTATGAGAATAGGTCGTAAAGTATATTGTGTACCTCCAGTTGAGTACGGTGTGCCTATCCAAAATTATTTTTTTCAATTTTTCGTTTTTGTATTTTTATTTATTTGCCATCAAAAAATATATATAATACCTAATTTTCATCTTCCCAACCCGACCCCCCTTTTTTTATTCGCGATTTTAGTATTATTGTGTGAACAATATCCTAATGATTCAACGGTCGTTCGTATTTCAAACAAAACGAAACTATTGATTTTGCTAAATGACAGATGGCGCTACGTCCGTTTCATCGAAATTTCTTTCACATATGCCTAAGTCATTCACTAGACCAAGTAGGTAAGGTATATGTTTGAGTGAGTCCCTGAATCGTTTGGTTTCACAATTGGAAACTGTGGGAGTCGCTGTAACCGGGATCTAGGTTTTATAAGATTTGTAGTATTTGGAAATACAATTGGTATCGGTAGGTAACCGATTTCACGCAGACGAAGTTGCGCGGGTCAGCTATTATTTAATCATTGTTGTAGTAAATAGTTGAATTGCAGTAATATTGCGTAAATATTCTCCATTATCAAATACCCATATCAGTTTTCTTGTCACATAGTCATCGTCGTCATAGAGTTGATCACAACTCAAAGATATAAAAGATGACGCGTTTACTGACGAGTTATAGAAATATGTTTTTTTTTTCGAACTGGCTAATGTTATTAGTCTGACGGGCCTTCACAGCTTTACCGGACTACATATAGAAACACTCTATATGAAAAGGCCTTCTACTCTGCCAACTCTAATGGTGATCGGTGAAATAGCGTTGTCGTTTCTCAGGTTCATATACCAATGCCCACTTTTTTCTACCTAGATAGGTTTGATAATAGTTTGTCCATACTAAGTTCTATTTAATTATTTATTAATACACAATACTCCTGTCAGATATATCGGATACATCGTCGCATGTTTTAAGATCTTTCTATATAGTTTAAAATATGTTGTTAATTATCATTTATGAATTCAACTAGCGGGCCCGGCGGACTTTGTCCCGGCTTTATAATAAAAAAACCTTGATAAATATACCTAAACCTTCCCCATAAATCACTTTATCTAATATTAATGGTGAAAACCGCCTTCCAGCGGGAGGGACAAAAAAACAATACCATTTTCTCGCTTTTCTTCGTTCTATATAACACGCTTAATAAAGAACATTTTTCTTACTAAATTGCAGAGAATGCAGAAAGCCCGTGACAATGTCCTTACAACCTATAAATTTCATGAATTACTTTATCTACTGGTGAAAATCGTATGAAAATCCGTTCAGTAGTTTTGAGTTTATCGCGAACAGACCGACAGACGTGGCAGAGGACTTTGTTTTATATAATATGTAGTGATATTATAATGATATCAAATTACATCACCTACGAGGCTATCTTTCGATGTAGTAGTAGTATGTTTTTCTCGTGGTTTCGCTCGCATTAATGTAGGTTCGCTTTATCCCTCGGGTACAGTGATTTGTTTCTATGTGAAAAGGACAAGTGGTCAACTGTCGAAAGTTTTAGCATAATCGGTTGTGCAGGTAAGGCTTGAAAGCCTGACAAACGAACAAATTCATACTTGCATTTGTAATGTTAGTTACAACGATGATAGGCTACTCCCGATTGTTCATATTTACTGATTATTATTTTTTAACATTATCATTTTACGCTCCTTGAAAGTACTGTAGTAATAAGTAGGAATTCGGTATGAAATACTCGTCTGTGTATTCCCAATACTAAATCTAATGTATCGTCATGGATCATTTTGTTCTCGTCGATACTAACTATTGTCTGATAAATTGATAATACAATGCGTTATTGAATTGAACGTGAATTTTGATACATATCTGTGTTTAATATAACGATAGCTATCATCTATTCTATGAGTATGTTGCGCATAACACTGAGTGGAAGTTGGTTGAACTCTAAGTTCATGTATGACGTGTTTATTTCTTATTGTATTGTTATGGGCCAGTATCCATCAACTTTATGACGCAAATTTATACATTATATATTTCGCTGTTTGACTACATTTGTGTCTTATATCAAACTAGGTGATACCCGCGTCTTCGTCTGCGTCGTTTATTATCTCAATTGTTTTGTTATATCAGATAGGGCAGCGTTATCGACGAAAGCTCTCAGGCGGCTTGAGATTGCTGTGAAAGTCGAAAACTTATAACGTATACGAAAAAAAAAACAAACAGGGTATATCGTAAAGACACACGATAGATGAGAAACTTTTTTTACAGGGTAACATATTAATTTAAAATATGCAGCAAAAAGTCAACGTCACGCGGTATTCCCGGGCGGTCACCCAACCAAATACTAACCGCGCCCGACATTGCTTAAGTTCGGTGATCGGGCGGGTGATCGGTGTTTTCAACACTCTCAGGGACACAGTGTTAACCTTCATCAATTTTCATGACACAAAAAGATTCTAAATCAGAATTTCAATAATAAGATTCAAGAAAGAAGAAGAAGAAATTCAAGAATTTCAAAAAATAAAAAGTTTCACTTAAAAAATAATTTTGGCTTTTGCAATAAATCATCGTATGTAATCAGAAAAGGTGTGGTAGTACTTTTCGTTAAAGTTAACGCAAATAAACATTTACTAGGTATGGAAAAATAAATCTTATCATTGATAATAATATCCCCATCGCAAATATTACGTGTCAATTTAATGCAAACAAAGGTTGACCGTTTTATATTTTGTAGCCCGCACCATCCTGCCACGTCGGAACCAACTTCGAATCGTTTTCCGCGATGGAAATAGTCACTAATGAACGTACCTACCATCGTTTACAAACAAAACCAGAACAAATATGCCATTCGTAGGTTTAATCCGAAGTGCATTATCGCACGTATTTATTGACAGCGTAAGGTTGAAATTTGTACGTTCTCTCGATTCGGAAGAGAGTACGTTTAAATCTGTCGTGTTGTAAAAATAGTCAGTGTTGTTTCCGCCTTTGGGAAATTGTGGTCTTTTGTTTTTTTTCCTCTCTTTGAACGATGATTCAGCTGGTTTTGTAATATCATTTGGACATTATATCTTTTATAGTTAATTTTACGTTTGATTTAATTTTTTATATTGTGACATATTCGTAATGAAATGTGAGTTATCTAAGCCACACAATATTTTTTTAAATTATTACTACTGTTAAGTGATGAAAAAAGCTTATAAAGTTTTCATATTATGAATTAGCAAACGGCCAGTCGTAACTCCAACTGATCTTGGTAGAATACTGCAACCTATGGCTATCTATGTACAAAAGAACCTTATGAAGACTGCAATTCTCAGATCAATCATGAGAACTAAGTTGGAACGCCTCGTGTGTTAATATATGTTACCAACCACACTCTTTGAACCCGATTAAATGAGTTCAGAAATAGCAATACTATAACCCTCAGTCAAAGTGTCTATACATTATAAAATGTCAAGACAGTGATCAAATTTTCCTCTTTGTTTATCACATTGATTACCTACATTATATGTTTAATTAAACAATATTTGATATTGTTATCTATTACTAATATTATTGAACGAGTAACTTATACCTCTTGGCGAGTGTAATTCGATGCCTTCGTCCGTCTCTACAAAGAGACTGTTCAGTTCCTACATATCTTACCCTTTAAAGGGAAGGATTAGTATTGAACCAGCGTCTGTTAATTTTATAGGAGATTAACTACGGCCCGTTTTCTGACGTCTAATTTAGCTTAAAACTGTATTTATATTTAAAAAAAAACTTTAAACACACTCCGAACTTAGGTTTGTATGAATTTCTCACGTTTTACTTTCAAACGGTCACTCTTTGAATCAATGAGTCAATGACATTGCAACTTAATGTCACTGACTCAACTTTGTTGTACCTGTTTTTGATAATATTCAATTATTGTGATGATTCATTTGGAACTATGAATTTTCACGGATCTTGGGCATCGCGGTTGAATTCAGTATGGATTATATAGTACTAACTGATACCCGAGACTTTGTCTGCGTCGTTTATTATCTTAATTGTTTTCTTATATGTCAAAGGGATTAGGCAGCGTTTTCGACGAAATCTCCCAGGCGACTTGACCTTTTCCGACACTTCCAACAATTATCGTTATGTTTCAACCAATAGACAACATCTTGACAAATTATACACCTATAACTTCCTCATGAATCACTTTATCTACTGGTGAAAATCCGTTCAGTAGTTTGAGTTTATCGCCAACTGACAGATATAGACGCAGCGGAGGACTTTTATAATATGTAGTAACATTTTAAATTGGTATAAATCCGATTGCCTTAATTATTGTGTACTTTGGTCTTAATAATTACTGTGACAGATAAGTGTTACGACTTACAATTTATAGTTTACGTATGATTAGGTCTTTGTTAATGGTATGGTGGGTCACAGTCGCGTCCACCATTCATCAAAGGTAAATTACATTATGGCACGCTTAGGCTTGTCGCGTTTCCTGATTAGCCAATCTGTTTCTCAATGGTCGCCGTTATTTTTGGATTACACTGTGCTTGTCAGGTACGATGTCATAATTATGCAGTGTTGTTATAGAAAAACCTCCACTGGCTTTCTCCGGTCATTGGATACCGTTTCATATATCTTCTATAGATAATAGATGTAGACAAATCAGTTCAGTACCATTTTCACCACTGTTTGTCAACCGATTTTTGAAGTGAAAACTTCTTTAGGCGCGTTGAGTGGTCTATTTTTTTGGCAGGAGATAAACTTATGATCTCGCGTCATGACATACTACTAAGCGTGACCGACCGTATTGCGCTTGTGTGAATCTAGCGACGCGTAGGATAGCGGCCCGTGTACATGTAATATTTCTATTTTGTATTGAGATTTTGTAGCACATCATATATGTTTGATTAAATCAAAAAATGTATGTAATTATTGTTCAGAGTTCCATTTTTTTAAAAAATAATATAGGAGGCAAACGAACAGGTGGGTTATCTGATGTTAAGTGATCACCACCTTCCATAGACACTTGCAGCACAAGAAAAGTCACAAGTGCGTTGTCACTTTGTGTTTGGGGGGGGGGGGGGTAACGGAAAGGGGAGGTAGGTTATCCAGCGTTCTCACTGATCGAACGAAACGCAACCATGCAAGCACTGTTACTTCACGTCGGATTTCTGCGAGAGGATGGTTACTACCCCGGGCGAGCCGACCCATTTATGCTGAAACCAGTAATAGCTTCAGTGTGACTCTACCACCTTCTAAATAATTTCAATAGGTATACAAATTATGGAATATACATAATTCAGACTACAGTTAATTTGAAAATTCAAAAGAATACACAGTTATTCCATTGTTTTGAGTTTTCAATTCTGCAGTGCTTACGACTGA
The DNA here is from genome assembly GCA_015888305.1 of Antheraea pernyi. Lineage (NCBI taxonomy): Eukaryota > Metazoa > Arthropoda > Insecta > Lepidoptera > Saturniidae > Antheraea > Antheraea pernyi. Next base: position 433,241 of record MU158915.1, on the reverse strand, counting down.
CTCGACCGTTTTAATTTACTAGCCAAAGACGATTTCTAGTGTTATGAATAAAAAAAAATTGAAACAATTTTTTCATCTATCTTCTAGGATTCGACTTTTGTTTATAAGTCTATTCCTCATACTTCTCGATCCTAACATTTACTAAATCTACAATATTTGTATTTACTTGTATTGTGTTAATGGAGTCATATTGATGAGTTATAAGGGTTTGTTTTGAATAATATGTTGTTTATGTTATTCTCCTTTAAGTCGTCTTACGATCGTTGGAAGTGTTCAATGAAAATAGAAGAATATCGGAATGTTGTCAGTCGCGGCGCCTTTCTCCTTGACCCTCGTGCGCCGGTAACACTCGATGCGAATGCGTCTCGTAGCTGTACGCTTTTGCTTCATTTTGTCGTAATGCTTTACTTTGTAATTAATCAAGTTGACTTCAAGTGACGCCAATTCAATTACTTATCACTGCATGTTATAAAACAAAGTCCTCTGCCACGTTCCGTCTGTCTGTCTATTCGCGATAAACTCAAAAACTACTGAACGGATTTTCATGCAGTCTTCACCAGTAGATAAAGTAACTCATGAGGAAAGTTTAGGTATATAATTTGTCAAGGTTATTTTTATTATCAGGGCGGGATAACGTCTGCCGGGACCGCTAGTATTACGTATGTCTTTAAATCAGTATATTTGAACTCTCTCTATAACGAACGACGCACGCCCCGCCACGCTCGACTCTCGATTTAAGCGTCCACTCTGGACGTACACTTAGTCTCAAACGTCTCTTATTTGGTACAGTTTCAACTAAAATGTAAAAGAGAAATATGTGTCCTTCAAAATGAGCTAAATCCAATTTTAATCATTCATATGGCTTGTTTAATTTTTTAAAGTTTTTATACTCCCAACGACAACGAAGTTCAAATTTTGCCGTCCATAAGGGTTTTTTTATGATCTTCATAATTAACAATTTACATGTTACGTGTTATGTTATGTATTAATATTTAGGAATGGCTAAAATTATATATATATA
>MU158915.1:399491-432195 GCA_015888305.1 Antheraea pernyi | reverse complement strand
TATATAATAATAATTATCATATATTTATGGTTGAAGATAACTCTGCCATTACTAAGAAGATATTTGTCCTACTATCTGAGATTCCTTCACTTGTGCCAATGAAGAGTGCTACATAATTATTAGTAAGTTATTATACATCATTATTTGTTAGTACAATTATAAGTTCCAAGAGATGAATATAATTTAGAAACGACTGTCTGTTCGTATTATCATCATCATTTACGACGGCAGTTACACAAAAAATGTCATAAAAACAAACCATGTTTTTGTACAATTAAACAGTATGTCTATAAAGAACCAGCAGATGCCCGCGGCTTCGTTATGCACGAAAATTGTTGCGTAGTTTCATTGGAAGTAAGTGTCTTGACTAAATCTGATTGGGGGCTCTTTTTATTGCAATTTTGTCACCTTGACCTTGAACCTCTATGATCCTTTTATTAATTTTAAGTTACATCCGATCAATCTTATTATTACTGTTTAGCTCCTATTGAAAAACATAAAATAATATTATGTCTTTACCTATGAAGTCGCAGTTTTGTATGAAAAAATTTAAACTATTTTTTTCATGTATTTTTATTTGTATTAATCTGCATCGAAAGCTGCTGCTAATTCAGCCGTAGATTGTGTATCATCACCTTCCACAATCGCGTTTAATACGTCATTGTCGACCAAAGTCTTCAGACGACCGCGAGGTTCATTTTTCAGGTCGAAATTCCCAGAACGGAAGCGAGAAAACCAATAACAGGTGGTGCGTTGGTTTGTAGTGTTAGCTCCGTAAACGTCGTTGATGTTGCGTGCCGCTTGTGCCGCGTTGCTGCCACGACGGTACACATATTCCATAATTACTCGAATTTTTAACGTATCTATGATGACAAAAAATATTGAAATGCGATGAAAATGTAACACTAATGAATAAACAAATGACTACTTTTGGAAAAGAATTCCATGTTTTTAAAATAAAATTAATTTGAAATTAGAATTCTTAGCCTAACAAAAATTATTTTGATTTCAAATGGCCAGTACTGCAGAACGGCAATTTCATGACCTATTATTTGTCTCGATTAATTTTTAAAAGTTCTATATATATCGTTTCGAAACGGCGTTTCGGAGATTATTTAGGGCGAACAACAGATCTTGCCATTTTATTAATATGTATATGATGAATAATAAGAACAAAATATATTTATACTAAAAGAAAACCGCGTTTTTAGTACATTGCGCGCACAGATATTTGTGAAATTTGGCATAGTTAAAGTTCACATGAATAGATGTGTCGAATTTAGACCACTGTGTGAGATTTAATGGCACACCATATAAAATACTAGCTGAGCCGGCCACGCGTTGCCGTGGCTCAGTTATTACATTTTGAAATAAATTTAGAACACGTGCACTATAAAATAAACTAATGTTTAAGCGCCATTTGTTCGAGACTAATGAAACTTACAATTATGAATAACAATAATCAACATTGACAATAATTTAATTTGTAGTTAAAAAATATTGACGCCATTTATCGTATTATAAATTATCCTATCTCTCAAGTTGGACCAAATTATACATATATGCCAACTTTCATGAAAATTGGTTGAGTACTTTCGGAGTTCATCGTGGACAAACATCATGACACTGGATTTTTATATATTTAGAAGATAAATATTTGCTATAATCTACGTATACGAGAGAAAGCTTCAAGAGATCAACATACGTGAATTACTCTATACAGAGCTAATATAACATGGGTAAGGCATCTGTGATCAGCTTTTGCTACATAAATGCCACATATAAAGACTTTAGTGAATGGTTAATATAGGAATGCGATTTGATTAAAAGAAAAAAAGACAATCGTATTGTTTTTTTTGTATTCGGAGAAAGTTACTGAGAAACTGAGTTATCGAGAGAAGTTAGGTTTCATAATGTTGCTAGTAATATTATCGTTTTGTTTTTAATTTATCGGAGCCATAAATATTTCTAACTTTCAAGTTTATTAAAAGTCAATGGTCATTGTTGTTAATGTACTCAAGTCACTTTAGTATTTTTAATATACACACATATAATTGCGCTGTAATTTATAGTATGCTAATGCGAATATAAAAGTTAATAATAATATCACACAACCTAGCGTCACCTAGTGGCGAACTATAGTAAAATGGATAACATAAATAACTTCATTAAAAACCACTTAGGCTGCCAATTTTCATAATGCATAGTCAAAGAGTGTTAGATTTTATCAATCTCTGATTCACTAAAATCTATTTTATACGTCATCCTTACTATTAGCTCCTAAAACTAATACTCCGCCGACATCAACATTACCTCATGAGAAACCATGAGTAGAAGCTATTTTTTATATAAAATTCCATCTTGTGCGTGTTCGTAATTCTTCTTTACAGATTACAGACACTCCTCTTAACGGATTTTAATGTTTTTTTGTACTTGTAAGGTACATGGTTCTTTAAAGTTGGACTCAGTAGGTGGCGCTATTGTAGAGATCTGAATATTCTTTAATTTTGTTACCAAACATTGTTTGCTTTTCTCCTATGAAAATATAGAATTCCCAATTTATATATCTCACTCAGTCCCTCCCCTCACTTTTCAATATTATTTTATTTAATTTCTTTTTATATTCATGGATTAGAAGATATCAGTGGCAGAAGCTTTTACTCCCGGGTCCGTATATGTTGATTAGTCTGAGCAATATAGGATCTCTTCGGTTTTGTTTTACACAGATATCATGCCAAATAAGATGAGAGTATTTTATTTTAATCAAAAATACCTTTAGGCCTGAAGAAGGCTATTGTAAACGTCAAACTTCCACCGGTTCGGATAAACAACCCGGCCATCCAGAAGAACCGGCAAGATCAAGTTTGTATTTTTAACATAGTCATAATTTAAATACGTTAACTTTACAATCGTTTTTAGTGGATGCACAGGTGTCTATTCCAGACATCACCATCGTTCACATATTGATCCACTTTATAATAATATCCTATTGACACCAAAACCCTCTTGACATGGCGTTTAAACGTGGCGTGGCGTTTTCAAAGTTTTTGCGAATCAAAAATCATTTACTTATATTCTTTTAAAACACGTGTCGTTCGTCATTAAAATAAGTAATAGAATTGCAAATTTCAATCACGTATACACACCGAGACCAATAAAATCCATTGAAAGCACGAAATTGCATTCTTATAATCGAAAATATTACGAATGTGCCGGCTAAAAGTGAGAGCTATCGAGGCCACACCGTCGGCCATATTTCACATGTTTGTGTCGTTTATCGCCACATGGTCAACGAGATGGTAATTTAATGTTGTAATACAAAGATTTTGTAACTAGAAAACCTGTTTTTTTTTCTTTGTTTGTTGTTGTCTGTTTGTCGTTTGCCTAATCCGCTGCTCATCGATAGGTAAATAATACAGTATTTCTTACAAACGAGATTCTGGTTACTCTTTGCACTTGGACATAATTAACGGCCACCTATTAATAGTAACTGACGGTGTAACAAATGTTGATTTTAATGGTTATGATCAATTATTGATTGACTTGTTAAAAGTGGGTCGCATTTGGACGAGGCTTACGCGGATCGTTTATGGACGGTAAGTGAAATCGTAATTCGACAGCGCGTGCCGTCTGCATATGGTGTCATTCAAATAAGAATAGTAACATATGTGATTTTTCTAAAACCAATATTAGAAGTTTCTATATATTAAATACGTGAAGCCCAAACTTTGTATCCCTTTTTGAGAGAAATGCGCGAACGGATGAACGTGAAACTTTGCATAGTTAAAGTTTATATGGAGGAGAAGTGCAGAAAGCTATTTATTTTATATAAAATGCATTAGAAGTACATTAAGTTAATTAAAATATGCATTATTCACACTACTGCTTCAATTTTACACAACATATACACACATGTAAATAAAAAAGACATTTTGACATCTGTCAATAAAGGATTTCAAAAAAGGTTGTGAAGGAGGTTGCTTTGCTCGACTGTATGGATTATTTTACTCTTACGTTCCAATTACCCTTTTTCATTCTACATTCAACTTTACAAAATCAATGAACTATGGTCGAATGTCGACCACTGGGCGCCCACTAGTTAGAAGTTAAAATATCAGATCTTGAAAAATAATAGAAGGTGCATATTATAATATTTTTTTAATTGTAGACTAACGTTTAATGAAATGTAATTTTGTTAAAAACGATTGGTTTTGTTCAAGGAACTGCGGTTGTAAATATTGTTCTTATAATAAACTTGATTAAGTAACGACATCTAGTGATTTAGTTTTTAATTAAAACATTATTATCTGATGAAATCGCTTTACTAGTATATACCATATAAAATTACTAGATGTGTACCGCGGTTTTTCATTAGCGTTATTTTTACTTTTTTTTGTTTTGAACTACCGTCAACAGAATTAGGTAAGCTTCAGCAAATTCCGTATGAAACACAATTGTTGCTTGGAATGTTTGCTTGCTGACACAAGGCATTTACAATTAGGATCTGCTCGGTTTTCGTCGGCTGGCCAACTCATCCCTGGACCTCGACATCAGCACAGCGCGCACAACATATACTATGTAATGATTACACAACTCATAAGGGTCGTAGCGTGATGTTAAATAACATATAACTTATACCTTAAATGCGTTATAAAATGTAGGAAGCATTTTTCAAACCTGACTGTGGTACCTTCAGAGTTTAACGCAATAAAAAAAAAACGCAGTTTTACTATGGCTGATTAGAAATGTTTAAAGTGAATAGTTAGTAATTGTTTAGAAATAATTAGTCTGCAGGCAGTGCGATCGAAGCAGAAATGTGTTATTCTTTGCAATCCTGCTTCGTCGCCTATTTTGAGTGTGATTACCCTTCTGTCTGGGGCATGCGACCGCGCCCGGTTTTGGCAAGGTTATCTTTTATCCCCCTTGTTTATATACTCGGACTTAATATCGATCGTTACATTACAGAGAACTGGCGACTCTTTTATTTTAATATTTGAAACTCGTAAACTTTAGTGGGAATTATACCTTATTATAAGAATGGAATCCTTCCCTTTTTATTCCTATTCTATCAACGAAAAGGATTATTAGGGAAATACAAATATTACTATTACCTGCGTAGTGAATTTCAATAATTATTTTGTTGCATCGTGGCAATTATTGCTGAATATAACGTATTCTTAGAACTCACCGAATATGTTATTTATGAACGTGGATAATTGAGGTATTCATCGTCATTACATCACATCAACTTGGAAGAAACCCACTGTAGTGTTGTATGCCTAATGTGTGTATGTAATGAGAAATAGCCATATTGGCTATTTGAAACTGAGAAATCCACAGTTATAAATATTCCTATATGCGGTGGTACTACAATAATATTTCTCAGGTTCAGGTTTCTTTACGATGTTTTCCATCACCGTCAGTCAATCCATAGTTTTACCAATTTAAGTTAGTAAATTAAATACATGTATTCGAATCCCGAAAGATTCTTTAGTGCCTGTCGTGGTTCAAACCAGCGGTTATAGAACTGACAACAATTGAAATACACTGTTTCATAGCATAGGTCAACCCAATGTTTAGTGGTGACTATGGACATTTATTACGTGTAACAAACCTCCAAAGAACTAGCAAAAGCCAGTCATAATAAGTTGAGTCCTGAGAACTAACTTGGAACAGGTTGGAACAGTTAAACTCTTTGGACTGGTCGTCGAATCTGTCACAGTCTCCCACTCTAAACAGCAACCGTCATCAGAACATCATGCCTTTACGATAGGCGTTATTCTCGGAGTTGTAGGTACTTATTAATCGCTATCGAATAAGGTGCTTTAACTTTATCGATTTTGTATAAAAACCAATTTTCCGTAATAAAACAATGTATCGGCAAGGTCGAGAATGTTCGAGGCGTTTGATTTCATATTACTTAACAAGCGTTCCTAAGCAGTCTGTTATATTCAAAAATAGAACGTGACATGACATCGATTTAAATTTGTCTCATCCCGGAACAAATCGTATAAACATTTCTCAATTTTGTGTATAGTTCAAAATAGAAAATCGAAGCTGTTAGAAATGTATTTTTTATTATGTTACTAAGACTGTTGCTAAACACACCGACACATGATAGGGTTGCCATATTTAAAAAAAGATAATATAAGAATTATCGATGTCTCGTATTCTTTATTTAAATAAAATAATAGAAATCGGCCGTTGTGCGCGCATCGCGCAAAAAGTATAATAAGTATTTCGATCATTTTTTTTTAGTCTTACTTCCTAGATCCTGAGTTAATATTAAAAAAAACATCACGATATCTTCATTTTCTACAAGGTCATTAGTTTTAAGAAACTAGGATTTTTATAAGAACTACCTGTATTATTACATATTGTTGTCTTCTCTTTCGTCAGTATTTTAATACTATACAATATTTTATAAACAATTTTGTAGCTTTTTCTAACACTGGATGATTAGCTTAACGATTACTTATTATTAATGTTTTTTAAGTATCAATAAGTAAAGTATGTTCTTTGAGAAATAAATTATTTAAACCGAAAAGATAAATACGTGTTGAACACTTGATTAAAAACCGTTTGATCACAAAAGAATGTTTGTTACTCTTGTTTATAGATATGCATACTACTTAAATTTGTAGTCCGGTGAAGCTGTAGAGGCCTCCAATAAGGCCAATAGCGTAGTCAGTTCGAAAAAAGAAAAAAAAAAGAAAAACTACTTAAATTTAAATATTGTGTAACACATGTTGACAGTTCTTATTTTATTGTATCTATGTTTGCCGGCAAAAGACGTTTCCTGGAAAATTATGGATTTCGTTGGTATAATTAATTTGGAAGAAGTAAATAAATTCACACACTCACACCTGTGTCTACTATACCGACGTGACTGATGACGCGGTTAGTAGGTTCATTCATCGGGCCATGGACGCTCCGGCGCGGCATATTGTGGATTATAACTTAAAGATGGCGATAGGGGACCGGAATGAAACCGCCATAAAGGCAATAACGTCTAAAATAGTTAAATAAATAAATATATATATAAAAAAAAAAAACTACCCAATAGATGCTCACAAATACGATTTTTAACATATTAAATAAAACTTTAGCAAAAAAATGGTGCGGACCGAGAGTCTGCAGAAAAAAAAAAAAAATTCAACAATTTTAAATATTCATAATTAAATCATAATAACTACTACTATATGTCATTATTGACATTTGACAGTGTATTTAATCTGAGATAATACTGTCGTTCCACTTTACGCACTATGACGTCATATATATAAACTCGTATATTACCTTTTTTAGCAATTACGTCATTTTCTTTTAACTAAAACGTCACAATAATAATAACCAATTTATCTTAATATAAATTAATGTTTCATAATGAAGATCTGAACAAAAATATTATTCATAAATTGGAATTGTTTGCAAAATATCTGTATGTAATGGATGTTTTTGAATGATGAGATTGAATTGAACGAATGCTATTCAGAGTTGCTTACATAAAAAAATTAACCAGATATATATTTCGCTAGAAACCACTTGGTCACGCTTTTGTAATAAAGTATTTTAAACATTTGTTAAACAAGGTCTAAAATGTTAGACACTGTTTAGTAAAACTCGTGTTCATTTTTGTTTTTTTAATAACACCGTGAGTGTTTAGCAATGTGCGTGTTTTCTTTTCTTCTGATGAAGTCGCGGATATCAGCTAATTTTCATGTAAAAGTAGACTTGTGGTTCTAGGCTATAATGCTATATAGCTTCACATTACGAGCCGGACAAGGATCAAGCAGTAACCATAATTTAAAGCTAGTGAAATTGTCCAAATACATACATAAATACATACAAAAAAATACATTGTCCAAAGAATTATCAAACCTTCATCTATTGTTTAAGATAACATTGATACTTTTTACCGTACGGTAACTAAGACATTAAACTTGTTAAACCTTCCGGTTTATATCAAGAATTGTAGACGTTGTTCGACGTGTTACAAATAAATAATTTATTTTGCAATAAACAAAGTAAATGTTTAATGACGTCACCCGAACGTTCAACGGTTTTATTGTATTCTTATAGTCCGTGTCGATTTATCAAATTGGATCCGCAGTGCGTATGTATGGAAAAATATCTCATGAATGGTTCTCTCTCGAAATATGTAGAATGTTGGTGTTCGACATTATGTCGCTTAATATTATACACCCCATTTCACTGTCGTATGCATAAATGAGTAGTAGAGAATCAAAAGCGATTTCACAATTGAATAAAAAACTAACAAATTTTTGGGTGAATTTAAATGAATCAAAATTTACAAGATTGACAAAAAAATTACGTATGTTATTTCATTATTACCGATACACCTTATTAAATTTACTCCCTTCGTATAGAATCATCGACTACATTTATATACTATACATTATTGTATGATTTGTTAAATAAACAATTTTGTTAAATAACCAAGATACGAGTACAAGGAACCGGAAAATTAGATAGTCCAATTGAGCGAACAATTATTGACAATGACAAGTTTTTTAGATTATCGTCCGTCAACGGTTTCTAGGTTTTCGGACGTTGCGGAATCTTTACGATCATTAGATATATTAAGAACAAAGTTGTGCCTTTTATTAGGCGACAATGGGAATAGTTGTCGCTGTATTAATGGTTTAACTGACTTTCTAAAGTATTATAATAATTTCGGGATAATCGGGTAATCGTTCGAGTAGTTGTTCGAGATTAAGAAATATAATTAATGAATAGAAACCCAAGATGCACAGTTTCGAATAAAAGTAACGCTCAAAATCGTCCGTAAAAATTCACCCATATACTTAAGTAGTTATAGTTAAACTATTATATAAAGTTATGTTTTTGCAAATTCAACTTTACGTGAATTATTTAAAGTTGTTTTTACAAAGCAGTGTACAAAAAATCCAAAGATACTGGTGACGAGAGACTATTTGAAATGAGTGCATAATTCTCAATTGTGTGCTCATTTTATGCGGATGGTATTGAGACGTTAACAGTGCATGTTGGGTTTTTATATATCAATGATGTAAACAAATGTTTGTAAAATATTCTATGATACAATTTAATATAGTCTATGGTATATAAAGTATATATGATGTACTCTGTGGTAATAATTCTTTTTTTGTCTGCGCCTACACCGATCTACATTTTTGTAACACGTCTTGCCTTATAATAATCGTTCAATCAGTAAACATATTATATTTTATAATACAGTAAACTAGTAATAATTCAACGGTAGTTGAAAGCATAAAAAATAAACAAACAAGGAAACTCCTTATCGCATTTATAATATTAGGACTGGGATGTGTGCATACAAGTATACTACTGTTAGGGCATTGACAGGGTTTATAAAATCCTCTGTCGAATTTTGATATTTCCATCGTTTTGTACTCTGGCTATTATTATGACAATCTAACGATATCGACTGGGCGATAGAAAACCTTATTAAATGGGTACAGAAGCCCCCTAGCGGCTGGTATGCAGAAAGCCGAATGTATCAACAAGCACCGGTAAGGTCATTAATTGAGGGGTTTTTGGCGGGGTCTTCGAATGTTATGTAGTGGATTTTATATTTTATTTAATCTTGTGTTATGTAGCTCTATAGTTTGGAATGTTGGTGGTGCTTTATGTAATATAGTTTGGTTATGGTGTATAGGTGAAGTGGATGGGAAGTAAACCCACGGAGCATGGATTCTGACTTGCTACAAAAACTCCCTGGAAAGTTCTAATCAGACGACCGCCATCTTGGTAGTTCATTAAAATAATCGCAAGATATTTGTGATATTACTACTTACTCGACAATGGCAGAAATAATCTACTAGAAGATTGGTTACCAAAAAAAAGTCCTTAATTTGATGTTCCTCTTGATACGGCTGTACCAAGATATTGTACAGCGCCATCTATGGGTGTACAAACGACTTAACAACTATCAATGTAAATTACAACTTAGTTTTAATATAAATTATTTCGTTTCAGGAGCAGGAGCATTTGAAGCCACCGATATGCGGCGGCCTAGCGAACGCGGAACTGTACTGCCTCGCCCTCGCGAACATGTACTCGGACCCGAACTATCACAGCCTCAACCACTGGAACATACTGCAGACCTTCTCGAGGAAGGGCGTACACGTGCCCGACCCGCCCGACTGTTCGCTCACCGAAACCGTACTGATACAAACGAACCCGCTCAAAATGGTAACACTTAATTCCTTAATAACTCATTTAAATGTCAATTTGGTTACGCGTTAATTGTAATACACAATTTGATCTCAATACAATGTAACTTAAGAAATATCAGTATGTGTACAGTCCGCGACAAACTTTTAGACCGCTCTGTATATAACTGCGCGGAATATCAATTTAACAATCTTTTTAACATATATTTACACGTTATAATTGTTTTTGGTGGATGCACTGAGAAGAGTCAATTCCAGACATCACCTTCGTTCACATATTGATCCGCTCTATAATAGACCTTAGAAACCAAAACCCTCTTGACATGTCCTGTTAACATACAGTTCGGCAAATCAGTAATATACTTTGGGATTCTATTGTCAAACCTAACACTATTACTGGTTTTACTAAGTCTGTATCACAGGACGACCAGTTTGTCACAGTTTCTAGTATTTAGATGAGGACGGCTTTAACAAAAATCATTTTTTCAATTTTTTTGCTGTTAACATACCGAATTAGAATATATTCATGGATAAGGAGATCTCTGTTTATTATCCACAAAAGTATTATATATAAACCTATCTATGTGCGTTTATGTATCTGTTTTATCACGTGATAAACCGACATTGATTTATAAATAGGCCATCTTGGAATCCAGTAATCCGATAGTAGGTACGTGAGCTACATACATACACATTCGTCTTTGTTGATTAAGTTAAGACGAGTCTATTGATTCGGCTGTTTTATTACGCACATCTCATATCATATTGTATTGTTTATTTTTATTTTGTACCAGATAATATATACGGTATAATTATTCTGATAAAGCAACTTTTTGGTTCAAATTAGTGTAGAAATTCTGTATTCATTTGGATTAGCCGAAACAAGTCTGAGTCGTTAGAATGTAGAGTTGTTTACTGTAATTAACAAACTAATTCGCACGGTTGTAATTATGTATAGAGCAGTGTTCGGCGAATTCGTTATCCAAGACAGCCAAATATAAACGATACAAAATTGTAATTTAATCAGAGACGCTTTTTTTTAAATCTTTTGGTTTAGTTTAGTTTTGTTTAGGAGATATATCAGGATTAAAAGTACGCTTTCGAACTTGCCTGTGCTCAGTGTACTTTTTGCTATTGTGTGTTTATTTTTACTTTCTAAAAATGTGCCTCTTTAGGCGTATGTTTTAAAAATGTTTACTCGTCTGTTACAAGGCAAGTTAATAGATTATGTTCCATATCTGCATTAAATACTTTATGGAAGAGCCGCGACTAAGGAGTGAAAGAGCCGCATACGGCCCACAAGCCATAGATTCGAAATTTTGTACGATAAAACGTTACGGTCAAGAAAAACATCCTGAAGAAATGATAGTGTTTTCTAAGCGCGCTTGGCTAAACACGCTTCAGTTTATAATCTGCCGTAAAGCACGGACTAAGTGTGCTCAGGTCAGCTGCACATGAAATAGTTAATTTCTGTGTTACGATTGTCACTTAATGTTAACGTTGTATGTCACGAAAAGTCTATGTCTATGGTAAAAGATATAGTGAAGACTGCTAGTTCATCTTCTTTGTTTGGGAATGCTTCAATACGACCCATTGTAATGTGCACGCATAATAAATCTATAGGGCATGTATAAATAAAACTATTTTTTATAACTATTATTTACCATCTCCCCTCCCCTCTCCTCTCCCCCTTCCTCTCTTTCCCCCAAACACAGCTGACAGCGCACTTTGGGCTCCCTGGTGTTGTTAGTGTCTATAGACGGTCGTGTTTACTTAACATCAGGTGACCCACCTGTTCGTATGCCTGCTATGACATTAAAAAAAAAAATTATAATGTTCAATTTTTCCAAATTTGATTAATTATTACAACACATAATAACAATTTAACAACTGTTTTACAAAAAATATTAATGTTTGTTTAAATCAGAGGTGCATAAACCGTGGGCCGCATGCGGCCTCTGGTCTACGTACGTGCAGCCCGTCAGAATAGCGAAGTATAAAAGCACTCGTTTTAAAAACACTTTATTAATAATTCTATTAAATACTCTTTACATATTTAAGTTGTTTTAATTTATAGTGGCCGGCCTTTAGATTATAATCTGTCAGAGTTGCCTCCTAGTTTCAAAAAGTCTGTGCAACCCTAACCAGGGTAAATGATGTACGATATATTTTGATCAATTTGGGGCGCACAAGTTACCGGTGAACCCGTGACGTCACTGCCAAGTTGAATGCCAATCACCGGTAACCAACGTGACATTTAATTTGTTAAAGCGGGTGATATTGTGTTGATAAGAAAAAAAAAGGGTTCTTCATTTTGTCATTACTGCATAGCCCCTATGGAAAGCGTGTTAATATGAAGCTATACATAATTCTTTGAAATTTTTTCTGTCTACTAATAAAACTGACGTCATAATCGGTTCATCCGTTTCGGATATCACTCTGGCCAAAAAAATATGCTTCAATTCTATTTATGTATGTGTATACACTTTTAATGACGTCATTATCTGTTTTTATTGTATCTTCTCGACTTGTAGCAATTTAGATTTTTATGTCTTGAATTCATTAATTAATCATTTTTGAGGATAATGTTACACACATATGAGACGAAATTATTATTTTTTTCATTGCGCTTCTGGTTATAATTAATTACGACTTAAGTTACAAATAAATACGACAAATAAGACCACAAAATTGAATAAATATTAAACAATAGAGATTTAACAAAAAAAATGGTTAACATTATGGAGAAATTGATGGATTTTGAGTTTTTTTTAACTGTTATAATTGTGTTAATTTGATACGAATTCCAGAGTGCTCATATGGCTGTGATAGAAGCGCTGATGGTGTTGTACGCGCGAGAGGTGGTGACCCTCGACCGGGTGTCCGCGGCGGTGCAGAGGTTCGGTAGCACGCACTCGATGAATTTCAACTCGGGCGTGCCCCACGAGGACGGTATACTATATTGGATCAACGCAGCGTGCGCAGCGCTCAACAAGGCTGAGGTATTTAAACATATGCATTTAGTAAAAGACCAACATAATTTATATACTAGACACAGTAACAAATTGGTCGTTCCAGCTCACTAAGACCAAAAACATTTTTTTTTTAATTGTAGCACTGCAAAATAACCACTATGCCTGATAGGAAGCACAGTACAGTCCAAAAACAATGGCAACCACCGAATGACACACTATTCATCGCCGGTCGCCGCTGTCATGCCGGCCTGCGAAAAGCTGGATATGCACAGGCTGATCCCGAAACGCGACCCGCAGAAGTGAATCACTATGATGGGCTTCTTCACCATATACATGGTGGTTGCGACCCAGTCAGGCTGTAAAACCCTACCACCCCGCTTTCGCCATTGCCTCGTTCGTTATTCAGCAGGGTGTACCACGTGCAGGTGATTTTGGCTTGGGTGTCTCAAGTCTTATGATGTTATTCGACACCCCAAAAGGTAATTTTAGGTTTGCAGTAGGTTGGTAGGTAGGTTTTTAGGTAATACTGTTAGGTTTTATAACAAAAGTCCCAAAACACATTACTGATTTGCCAGATAGTGAGTTCAAGAACCATGTCAAGTGGGTTTTAATGTCTAAAGGCTATTATTATAGAGTGGATCAATATGTATACGATTGTGACGTTTGGAAATGACGCCCCTCTCTGTGCATCCGTTAAAAACGAATGTAACTATTTATGTTTTGTAAAAATATATAACATGAAGAAATAAACCAGATCGAGTTTCTTGCCGGTTCTTCTCGATGACTGGGTTGTTTTCCGAACCGGTGGTAGGTTTGACGTTCATAAGCCCCTGCTCAGGGGGCCTATACTGAATAAAGTATATGTTGATTTTGATTTATATGTTTTATACATGAGCTATAAAAATATGTAGCTCCTTACAAAGCATCGTCGAAACACCACTACCAGATCTTAAATCATTGCAGTCTTCGAGAAGAACCGGCAAGAAACTCAATCGGTTTTATCAATTTTTTTTATAATATTTATCATGAGTTATCGACATTACAATACATTTCTAAATATACTAATACACTACAATATACTAATACACTACAATATACTAATATATTAATACATTCTGTAATTAAATTTAAATGTAGTAATATTTATACACAACCAATATTTAACGATAACGATAAAAATAAATATTTAACGATTTTAAAGATTTAACATACATAATATGAAAACTAACAAATTATAACAGAAAGGGAAAGAAAATACTGAAACGAATTAATACTCTAAAACTCTATGTTATGAGAAGAGTGATATGTCTTTACCGCTGTTTTGAATTTGTTTGGTTTATTTGTCGCAAGTTTTAAGAAATATATTATATGACCTAGTATTCTGTTGCTGCTGAAAATAAAAGCCTAAATAGGTATAGGAACGTGACATGTAATATAAGTATTGTATTGTAGTGGATATATCATATGGGGAGAATAATTTCTATATCTCTAATCCCTATAAACACATTTTCGGCTACTAAACTTGCTTTTACCAAGTCTCTTGAATTCACTATCTGCTAAATGTGATTAGGAACCTTATTTTATAGCCTAACTAGGGGACTCGGCGGGTGTTGTCTTGCCCTGATAACAAAAAACAACTTTGACAAATTATATACCTAAAGCTTCCTCGTGAATCACTTTATTTACTGGTGAAAATCGCATGAAGATCCGTTCTGTAATTTTTGAGTTTATCGCGCACAGTCAGACAGACAGACAGACAGACAGACAGACGTGGCACCTCTGCCACTTTGTTTTATAATATGTAGTGATTCAATTCTCAAAAAATCTATTTACTAAAATAATTGAAGGAGAAAATCTGAATTCAATATTCGATAAATTCCTGCTATACTAATATAAAAATGTCTTTGCTCAAGCAATATTCGACGGGTTTCATTAGTTAAGTATTTAAAAATCAATCCTCGTTCTATAATTTTCGTATGCGGTCATCGTGTACAGTTAACATCACCTGATATTGTGGTCGAACGTTTATTTAGAAAGAAAATATATGTTAATTAATTATATTATTATATGCGATGTTTAAAAATATTTATGAACTTATTCGCGGTGTTGCGATGTGGTTCTGGTTCTATATTTAGAATAAAAATAGTTTCATTATATATGAAGTCATAGAATGGCATGCACAAGTCTTTTACTCAATTGATTTGACATTGCATTTGCAGCGCGAACATTGAATGTTTTATTAGGTTACTGTATGCTTAGGTTATTTATTTTTAAATGAAATAATCACAGACGAGAAATTTATTAACAAGATTTTTCTCTCTTTCTCGAAGGATTTCTAATAGTTATAATTCCTATGAATATTTGATACAGCCATTGAGTAAAACTCACTAGTATTCTTTTGTATTCCATATATGGAATATTTTATTGTCAGAATTATTTTATCGGATATCACGTATATTACCGGGGCGTATATTCCGTCAGAAGATTAATACGTTCATGGAAACATCTGTTTCAATCATGATATCTAAGAGTCTTCGTCTTGAGTAATTAGTGGAAAAGTAATCAGTTGTTAATGAAGACGTGATTCGGATCATTTTAATTCCAGGAGGAGTCCTCATCGCAAGTGCCGATGGTGTCGAACCTCCAGGAGTTATGCGACGGCACCGCCTTAGCGGCTCTCATATCGTTCTACTGCCCTGAAGCGTTACCACGGTCGGCGGTGCGAGTCGGTCGCATGTCGTCCATACAAGATTGTCTGCACAATTTAATGCTCGTTCACGATTTCTGCGGTAACTGTTTGCCACATAACGTGTTCCACATGATGCCCGAGGACGTCACCTATATGCGAGGGTGGGTATAAATTGCCTTTGTCTATGCTTTTCTGATTAAATACATGAGTATTATAAACCAACTTCAATTAAATGCAAAATAAGTGAGAGTTAATACTGCTCCTGTAGCTTTAGTATCTTTAATTATGCCTTGTAATCACAAAAAACTTTAATTTGGTTGATTATAAAAGAACTCTACAATGGTCTTTTCAACTCTTTGATATCTATTTCGAAGTAATTTTTTTGTTTTTGTTCTGACACAGATCGCTAGTTGGCGTTCTTATGTAATTTTGGATTCTTTGTTTATTATTCTCGACTTTTGACGTTTTTCCGGCGCGTTTGTTGTGGATTTTTTTACATTTTGGCGACTAAATGTAAAATTTGAATTCTAGTATTATATCATTAAAACAAATGTACATATATCTGGTTCTAATGGTGAAATAGTTTGTATTGTTTTTGTACTGCCCTTTTTTTAAGTACATGCTCATATATTGTTATAATACCTAAGCACAGTTACATTTAGAACTAGATGAATATATTTTCATTGTAAACATAAATAACTAAAAGCATTAGTTTACAACCGTATACAGCAACAGTATACAACCTTTTTTTTATATCATAGGAGGCAAACAAACAAGTGGGTCACCTGATGTTAGGTGATCACCACCGTCCATAGACACTTCAACACCAGGGGAGTTGCCAGCCTGTGTTTTGGGGGGAGGGGGAGGAGAGATATACATACATAATTAGATATGTACATAGATCGCAGGTATAAGTTCCAAACCTTAACGCAAGAGGCGCTGATTGAAAAAAAAAGAATAAGACCTCCATTATATAGTGTACTCTGTGGTCTCTATATTACATCGCATAATAATAAAGTGAATTAATCTTTTCCAGGTCCATGCGGCAAAATTTAGTAGTACTGCTCGCCGATCTCTTTAACATGTTAGAAGTGCATCCTGTCAAATCAGTCAAATACCCAGGAAGCGGTGAGTTATCTTCACACTAATTAACCCCTTTTTCATATAGTCAGTAAATTAAAAACATCCCTCAGTATTGCATGCTAGTCTTTTAATGGGAGTATGTGGTCATAATATCAAAGATTCAATGCCTACTAATATAAGACATAAAATTATAATTTTAAAATGTCTATGGACGCGGAATCTAGTAACGCTTAAATGTGTTAATACCATAGATAAATTACACTAATTTTTTATAGATAAGGTGCATTTTTTACTTTCTGTAAAATAAAAGATATTTTATAAAACACATTTTATTTCTGTCATAATATTTTGAATTAATAAATTAATGCCCGAGGTAAGTTTTGGTCGGTTTAGTGATAATGAATGATAGCTTTGCTGGACAAATTGGTTTTCCTAATGTTGTCACCCTGTCTTGCTTCTGCAACTTGGAGCCTCGCATCAAAGCTTAGATATACATACATGCATCACAAGGATATTGACATGTGCATTGGTATTTATGTATTTATAACAACAAGAATCATGCCTTAAGGCGGATCACAATTGGGACACTGTACAATATAATTTGGTGTGTATAAAAATGTAGTCGGTAAGTTGAGTTGATTCAGGCCGACTTGTGTACTCGAATGTACTTGGTATAGTGTTCGGTTTAGTCGAGTAATAAATATATCGGATACGGTATTGGTATATATGAAGTAGAGGCAGGGTGACGCGCGGGTAGGGTTGACGTGGCGGTGTCCGCAGCGCGCGAGCCCTGCAACGAGCACGGCGTGAGGCACAAGCGAGGGCTGCCCCCGCCCGCGCCCCTCCCCATACCGGACCTGAGGCCCGACGCGCACCAGCCGCATCTCGCGCCCTTCGCAGGTACCAGCCCTGTATACACACCGTGCCCCTCTCCCCTCTCCTCCCCTAAACCTTACCCCTCCCCTCCCCCTATACCGGCACCTCTCCCGTGGGTGGGGAAGGCACCTGCCAGTGATACATCGACTCGATAAAATCATTACACGAATTAGGGATCCTCGATGTTAGACAAATATTATTACGTTTAATATTCATATCCAAATAGAATCTTCTCGAATTCATGTACTTTTTGTATCGATTATATTTTGTTTATCGGGGTTAAATATCGATATTTTTCCAATATCACAAATCCCTAGTTCGAGTTAAATAAAAAAGTTTATACATATTTTCACAGGTATATAAAGTTGCCATGCCATGCCTTCTCCACTTTTGGTGTGATCAATGTTCGTTGGAGATAGTTGTTGTGTGTCCTTTTTATGGTTTTTTTTTGTTGTTGTGTGTTTTTGCAGGTGTGTTGCATGTTTGTTTTAATTTGTTTATAAAAAAATGCGTATCCATTTTTACACGAATTTTATGTGTATATACTTTATAACATATAATTTTAAATGTGGCTATTGCATGATATTATTTACGCTTTTGAAGTAATTGGGGAATTGGTGGCACTTAATTAGATGTGAATTTTATTTGGAGTCATTGACAATATGTCCTCAGGGCTCCCACAGTTGCAATGATTTCTTAGTTTCACAGTAGTAGTTGTAGTAAGTAGTTCATAGAATAGTATTAGAAATAGATATATATGCTTTTCTTATATCTTATGTTTAGTAGTTAGAATAAATATATTATTTGTTTGTTTTCTTGTGTGTTACATTTTTTTGTTTGTGTAATGCTGTAGTGTTTTCTGTAATTAAATGTACGGTACATATTCTTGTTAATTGTATGATCTCCGGATACCTTCAGTTATTTTGAAACATGTTTTGTTCCCTATACTTGAGTCATGGTCAGTTAATGCATTATGTTAGTTTTTTGTTGTACTGTTTGTTAATTATTTTTTATACTTAATTTTAAATCTTAAATGGGGACGAATAAGGTTCTATTTCATATAAAATGTGTGTATTTATTAGTTATAGAAAGTGAAGAGTTGTGTGAAAAGCTGAGATCACAAACCGTTAGTCAATATCATGTACTTGATCTAGGATTTTACGATATGGTCAATGCACTTTGAAATTTCAATTTACTGGTACTGTGTGAGTGTTATCAATAGATATTTTGTATCAATTAAAGTCCTTTTTTTTCTAATTCATGTAGATTATTTCTGTGGTCTTGGTGTGGACATGTCTGTTATTTTTAATTAAATCAAATTGAAACGGGATATAGATTTGTGTTGTTCTACCATGTTATCATTTTTTTTTCATACTATATTACCCGGCCACGCGCATCTGTGGCTCAGTTAATATCAAAATTGTGATAAACTATTTTTAAAATAAAAGAGATATATCTATAACATTCGAATCCTACTGTTGTCTGGCCAACAAACTAATTTAAATCGCCATCTGTTCGAGACTCATGAAACTTACAATTAATAATAATAATCAACATTGACAATCATTTAATTTGTAATTAAAAAATATTGAGGTCATTAATCGAAATATAATAAAATAAAATATCGCTCAAGTTGCAGCACATTATACATAAATGCCAACGTTTCATGTAGATCTGGGTCTGGATCTGGATTGTTCTCCGAACAGGTGGTAGTTTTGACGTTCATAAGTACCGCCTTCTTAGGGCCTAAATTGAATAAAGTGTTTTTGATTCGATTGATCAGTTGAGTATTTTCGGAGTTCATCGTGGACAAACATAATGACGTCGGATGTGTGTATATTTAGATTAGTAGTGTTGTGTTATATCGGAGCTGAGGTTAGGTGTGTGTGTGTCGTGTTGAATGAGGAGTGTCCCCCAGTGCCGCGGTCGCCGTCAGCGGGTAGTACGTGCGCGGGGGTGCGCGCGGCGCGGGAGGGGCGGGAGGCGACGCCGGAGCGGCGCAGTGCGAGCCCTCAGCGCGATCAGTTCGTGGTGCACCGCGGCAGGGCTGTCACCACGCTCGCATCACTCGCCAGGCGGGACGACGACTCCGGTAATTATAATCTATATTAATATTATAAAGCTGAAGAGTTTGTTTGACCAATAGGAGCGGGCCACCGACGAAGAATGTTTCAAAATTGGGGTTACATACGTATTATTAAAAAAATATTTTCACCTTCTACATAAACGAAGTCGTGACTTAATGCTAGCCTAAAGTAACTATTACATGAGGACGAAGTCGCGGGCTGAAACTAGTAAACTATATACAATTATTAGCTGAACCGGCAATGCGTTGCTGTGGCTCAGTTATTACATATTGAATTAAATTATTATAAAGTATCTGCTATAATGGGGTAATAAATCCCTTTACCAAAATCACTTTCACATAGATATCCATTAACCGAGAGGAAAGTTCAACAAAAAATATAACGTTGTCGTTGTATCAGAGAACCCGGTGACGGCGGCTGGTCGGCCCTCGAAATGGGCGGACTCCAGGGAGGGTTCGTTCGCGGGGCGGCGCTCCCGGCGCTCCTCCGTCACGGAGGACAGTCAACTCACTGTGGAGAACTTCGGAGGCTCGCAGGACCGACTTCACTTCGCCGGGAAGAACCCCGAGAAGGAGCTCGCAACACTCGCGAACGTCAGGAAGATATCGGCCCCCGCCGGTCAGTGCACCCATTCGAATACTAGACTAGCTACATCTCAAAATGAGCTAAATTCGATTTTAATCGTTTATATAGCATGCTTAATTTCTTTAAGATTTCCAGTTTTTATACACCAAGAATTAGGTTCAAATTTTGCCGTTCATAAGGTTTCTTAGTTTCTTTTATGATCTTCATATTTTACATGTAAATAATTTGTAGATCTTGAAAAATAATGTAAAATATTAGGAACGGCTCAAATTGCATTTACCACATTTTGAAATGTAACAACTCAAGTATAGCAACAGTTAATGAGATTAGCAAAGAATTCGGATGTCAAAGGGCAGTATAAAATGGAGAACTAAATTCCAGGTCCGTTAGACTACAACCCGCCGTTGCGATCGTCGCGACAGGACATACGCGGCACGTTTCAGTTCTTCCAAGACGAATATCAGAACGGATCGAATGGGCAAGAAGACAAGCAGAAAGTGGAAAGGCAGCAGTCGCAACCACAACCACAGCCTGTAGATCCCGACAGGCCTTACTTCCCTATCCGGAGGCAGCTCAGCAGCGACACCATCACGTTGACGAAACATCTCGGGTTCCAGCACAAGGGTGGTGGAGACGGTGGATTCTTCCTCAACGAGCAAGATGACACCGACGGTGATGGCACCAAGACCAGCTTTGCTGATCTCAACAGAGTCAGGAGTAACGGTGACCAGTCAGGTTTGTTTCGCTTCGCTGCTATGTGATGTCAGAGATACCTTTCCATTTATTACTCTGGCACGTGTATGGCTTTACCTTTGATACCATTTATATAAAACATTTCCAAACACCGCTTTGTATGTGTGCATCAAAAAATGCTTTATTATCTGTGCGATATTATAACATACAGGACAAAGACACAAAAGTATTTTATACTGTACAAAAGTGTGTATCTATACAATTTTAGTTTTAAATATATTATTGTATATAAAATATTAAATTTGTGCGTCTTTCTCAGTATGTTATGTTTCGTCGCACCCTAGACCACATATTCCCATTGTCAGAGTTTAAATTTATGTCATCATTATTGTGTACTTTGACACGTGTCGAAAAGTGTTTCGTGGCTTCGAAGCTAATGTGCTCCATTGTGACGTATAGATTGAGTATACGGATCGGTTTCCAGGTATCATTCAGTCACAGTTCAACCAAACGAAGGAGATCGAACAGACGGACAGGCGGAAAACGACGACTTTTTCGACACCCCCACCGAATACGACCACGTGGCAGAAGCAGTTTATGCAGCAAGAGAGTCAGCCAAGTTTGTAATTTTCATTGAAAATAATTTATAATCGATATCATGTTGTAACGTAATATTTTTATCGATAGTTGCAAAATTTATCGAAATTCGTTTATGTTATCGAAACTAATTTATTTTGTCGATACTTGTTTATTTTTTAAATAGCATATACAGCACGCTTGGTTAGTAGCCATCAATATTTATACATGATAAACATTAGTCGATTCTCGTTCTAAATCAATTGAAAAAAATAGGTGCTTAAAATTTGACCTAATTATCTATAGAAACCCAAAACTATATACACTTAACATCAGGTGGTTTATGCAAAAAAGAATTGGTGTAATAAATGAATCACGCCCTGTCGCGCACTTCGACCCGCGCTCTGCTTCCCTATGTTCGTCCTTGCAGCGTTCCCATGATAAGCAGATACGTAATGATAAATCTTGAAAAGTGCCCCTTAAATTTGGTAATTGAAGCTAGGTGTGGTTTTTTTTATGTTTAAAAGTATCGTTCCCATACTTTTAAAAGTTTTAGAACAAACTTCAACTTAGGTTCTCTTTGTTATTTATTAGTATTTGTTTTGATGTTATTATTTTATATGTTAAATGTGACTATGAACTACCACAGGATTGAAGGATGTTATAAACTATAAAAGTTCATCTGATATATTGATGTTAATTTTATAGATAATTCTTAATATCATTGATACTTCTTAACAAGTTTAACGTCATTCTAGTTATCGGTTAATTGCATTCATATTTCGATACATATTTTTAAATGGCCTATTGGACCCGCCTTTAATTTCAATTACACTTTATATTAGTTTATGCTGCGGGATCTTTTAATAAGCTAAGACTAGAGCTGCCTTAAGAAATGTCTCGTAATGTTCCATGTTTTTCTTTAAATAAAATTGATCCAGTATTCAATACGATGTACCTCGAAAGTTTTAAATTGAATGATTACATTTTAGTTGCAAGTAACTTTATTTTTTCGAGGTCCTTATTTTTTTTTAATCAGTCCGTTTTTGCCACCTAATTTTGTTAACGTTACTTTACTTTGTATTTTCTGCATTATTGATATAGTAAGGGCAGGTATTTTAATTGTTGTAAGTACACGAAACCCATCTTATAAGGCTATCGTTGTTTTTTATTTTACTAATTCGATCTACATTAATAGATTTAAAAAGTGTGATTCTAGACAAAAAAAATAAAGATCAAAGAATCTTAATACACATAGTAAAACCTTAGTACCAGATTTGTTACAATTTCTAAAAAAATATTAGTAAACATTTTAATAGGAAATCATTGTAACTTCCATATTTGCAGTTGTCGCGACTATACGTGCTTTAATTATAAATGCTTTTCAACTTAAATGTTTATCACCCGAAATCTGCGAATATTTCACATGCGAAACACAAAATGGGCGTATCACACGAGTCACGGTTTTATGTCAAAGTTTAAGATTATAAAATGTCTCCAAATCTATTGATAATAATAAATCCGCTGTTTTTGCACTTGGAATGTGATTTTAATTGTATAAAATGATATTGAATGTATAGATGGTGATGACACGTCAGATGATACGTCGAGTGGCGGCGTCGGCGGAGGGGGTGCGGGGCAGGCGATGGCCGCCCAGCTCAATAACATCCGGCTCAAGTTAGAAGAGAAACGGCGACGAATAGAGCAGGAAAAAAGGCAGATGGAGCTCGCAGTGAACAGGCAGAGGCAACGGCTCGGGCAACAGGCATTCCTACAGGCCGTCACACGGGTTAGTGCATAAACACCATCTATATATCTATACACGCAATCATAACCGTACTGTCTCACTGTCTCTATCAGTGTCTAATCACAATGCTATAAGGAATTGTCTTTTCAGTCTACATTTTATATTTCAGTCGTTATATATAGAAATGAGCTTAATCCAATTTTAATTCTTCGTATAACATGTTTATTTTTTTTTAAGATTTCCAGTTTTTATACACCGAGAACGAAATTCAAATTTTACCGTTCGTAAGGTTTTAATTTTTTTTTCTTAAGATCCTAATTTTTTAAATGTAGGAAATTGCATTTAGCTCATTTTTAAATGTAACAATAAAATTATATGACTTCGTTAACTCTGGGCTGGAAGTAATTAATACCAGATTTTAAACTGGCAAAGACAGTTAAACCGTTCCTGTTTGTAATGTTTGCAAAGGCTTGTGTCTTTTTTTGTTATACAGAAAAATGAAATTCTACAGATTTGTGATTTTGGTTTTACTATGCAAGATACAAAGTAAAAAATATGTATTTCTAAATAGGAAAAGTTAGGATATTTCGTGTTCTCGAGAAAGGTGATATTACTTATTATTAAATCTTAAAAACCTTAAACTTTAACTCGGTGAAAAATTTGAAACACAATAATTCAATATATAATTAATTTATTAAACTACAGTCGTTATTGTTTTTTCCTTGTTTTATATCTAGTAAAAAACATGTGAAAATAACTAAAATAATTGAAAGTAAAATTAGGTAATTTATTTTATGTTCAATTTAATTTGTATAATTCGATATGAACAAACCTTTTTTTAACATATGTTATCGTATAAAAGTCAGTAATTTAATTCTAGGCCACATTATAATTCCCAGTTATAATTTGAGATCCACAGAAGAGAAGAATAGATACGATGTGTAGTTTAATAAAATTAATTACGAAGTAATAACACAGTGTTACTAATATTTTGTTGCTCTTGTTTCTTTATCCTCTTTTTATATATAAAAAAAGAAAAATGTAACTTATTCTTTTCTCTATTTCATTAGGATGCGTATTTGCAATACCAGTTGGCCCCTTTGGTGAGTGGCCGGTTGAGTTTACGCCCTTTTTTAAATTCAGTTGTAGTACTTTCCATTTGTTTTCCTATTTGATTTTTTTTTTCACATTTTATTGATAATATTTTCATTTCGATTTCGAACACGCTTACACAGCTTGACTTATTGAAATATTTGTATAGAACATTTTTTTAAACTCAGTATATAATCACCTTATGTATCTGAAGCATATGCCATTAATTAGCGGGTAAACGTAAAATAGGCAGCTTTCGATGTGAAACATCCAATTTTGCGGTTGGAGGTAAAATTGTGTCGTCACAGTCATATTTGTTTTAACGCCATCTGTCTCCTCGTGTTTCGTACTACGTTGTAAGCTGTAATGTTTTAAATGTTTGATATTTTAAATGATGTCAGAAAATGTATTTTTAATGCAGGCACTCTTCGAAAATCTAAAATATATATTTTAGTAATTCTTATATTATTAGTGAAAAGCTATATTATTAAATCTGCGACTTTTTCAACTTTTTCTTTTTTTAAATCAATTAATTAGCGTAAATTGATATGCATTCGTATAAAAATGTTTTATTTTATTGATTGCAGTATATTTCCAAACAACCAATTTCGATGTTTCACATTTATATACCAGACGTTCCACGACGTCTAATTTTTTTATTTATAAAGTCCTATATTTTTCTATACATTTTACAACATATTATAGCGTTCAGGTAAATGACCAATTATTTGCAAAGCTATCCACAATTACCTATATTAAATTCTTACATTAAGTCGAAAATAGAAAAAGAAGTCGTAAGTAGATACCTCTGACATAATCCATAGATCACCTTGTAATCTCACGTTTGAACTTAGTTATATACATCACAGTTAAACTTTTGTCATTAATTCAATAATTGGAAGCGACACTCGTCTCTGGTGGTTCATTCGTGTACGTGTTGATTTATTGTTATTTTATACAAGTTAATTTAAATTAATATTAATAGTTGTACAAGAGAGTATAGAGAATAATCTAGATTCTATTCTTCGGTAGCGATATTTACCAGTAACAAATTGAATCACGTAATGTTGATTTTATCCTCTGTAATTATTTATTACAACTAGGCGTTTAAAAAATTAAACCAAATCTTCCCTTTGCAGTACAAAGTGGAATGAAATAAAATGACAGATGAACGTTAGTGAGTTAAATGAGTTAAAACAGTTGACTCATCTGTTTTTAATTGTCCTGTAAGATTTTCATTCATATAAACCTTGTGCTGACAATTACCAATACAATCATAATTAGCCAAATAGGTTTTATATACCTCCTTTTTAAATTTTATTATGCAAAAAAGGTTTGAGACTTGCAAGATTTTTTTCGTTTTTTTTTGTAAATTGACATGTATGAGAATGAACCACGTGAGCGTGTGAGCATGCGGTGAGCATGAGCGCGCTGGTTGTGTGTGTGGAGGTTGTGAGGTTGCGAGGGTGGCGGTTGGTTGCACGTGCGTGTGTTGCAGGGGAAGGGCGCGCGCACGCCGCACGACGACGAGCCCAAACAGGAGCCGCCGCACTCGCAGGTAAATACTTCGTGTTTTCCTACAACCATCGGGATTTATTTCATTTTGCTTTCTTTTTCTAGCGGCTTCGATAATGTTTTCGATATTTTTTTGATGTTTTTTGTTATTTATGAGAAAACTAGCTTTTGCTCGTGGCTTCCCTCGCGTTAACGTACAGTTGAGCTATCCCTCGGAAATGTCCTATTCTGTACCTGATGCAAAGTGTCACGAACAGTTCGGTAGTTATGAGTAGTAACCTTACCAATTATAATATTAGTATGGAGTAGATTCAATCACTATCATTATCGATATATAGCATCGCTTTTTGTGACCGCAGGTTGTCCGCTTGGATGATTTTTACGTGTTGCATGTCTATAAAAATGGTCGGACATTTTTTTTTCTCGCAGGATTCTACTATTTGACAAGTGTATCGTCTTGCTTACAACATTTTGTATTATGTTTAATTCTTAAACTTGCAGTCTCTAACTATTTATTATCACAACAAACGTGTTTTGATTGCTGTGTAACTGTTATTTTGGATAATTTTTATTACAGGAGTAATATTTTTTTATCAATAACTGTAAACAAAAAATAAAATAACTTATACGCACGACTAAAATATAATTATTAATAAGCAATTCACTAATTGGCATGCATTGTGAATCCTAAACTGCACATGTAATCTTATCCTATAGGAAAAAGTGAATTTTCAACATCGAATCAAATTTTCTTTTACAAGACATACAACGCTCACTCCAGCTCCGTTTATTATTTGGCGTATAAAAGGCTTGAGACCTGTAAAATATATGTTTTTTCTTCTAGAATTATCTATATTCATGAGCGGTTTTGTATACCTATTATGCTCTTTAGAAACGAGTACATACATCCATTGTGGTTCTACATAAGAATCGTACTAATTTTAAACCTACCAGTGGATGAATTTTCGAAAATTCTATCATAGTACTTGTGCCTTTGTGTCAGATTTCATGCTTCTAGAAACACCGATTTTAGCTCTACATTGTGTCTCATAGTCATTCTTACGAATCTAATTTAAAAAATGTAGATTAAATAAGTCGTTACATTTCAAAACAAGCTAAATCTAATTTCAGCCGTTCCTAATATATTACATTATTTTTCAATATCTTTAAATTTTGTACACGTAGAGTATGAAGGTCATAAAAAAAAAACTAAAAACTTTTTGAATGACAAAATTTAAACTTCATTCTGGTTGTATAATAATTGGAAATGTAAAAAAAAATTGTTATATGAATAACTATAATTATATTTAGCTCATTTGGAAATGTAACGACGCAAATGACTGATTTTATTTGTTCACAAATACAATATTTTTACAGGAATTGGTCGTGGAACCGCCGAGTCAAGCTGTCGATAACGTTGTTTTGGAGCAATACCAACAGTCGATTGCCAAGTGAGTGATGACAATTCTCTTACAGTAAATTAACTTGTAATTGGACACGAAATGCATCACATTACTAATGCATTGTTTTTTTTTTCAATTATATACAAAAATGTTGTAAATGTTTCATATTTAATTCGTTTAAATTTTTTTCTCTCTCTCTCTTAATACTTCTTTTTGTCTCATTTTTGATATAACTATTTCGCAAATGCTGTGTATTTTAAAACAAAATTGTGGTGTTATTTTTTTTAACCCCTTGGCTGATATTTTAAGACTTGGATCTCAAAATGATCAAGCTTTTAGATATCTAGCCAAATTTATTGTTCAAGTTTTTCTTTTTTTATAATAAATACGGTATTTGTTTCTGTGGATCAGTGCATCATAAGCTCTACATTCGTTTGTATGAAGATTAAACCCTTGTAGTTTTGGGCAGTCCATGGGTTAAATTATAAAATAGAAACTGAATCTGATGTTAAGTTGAGAAATGGATGAATCTTGGAATTTCGAATAAATTCGTATTGGGATCTTTATATTTTAAAACAGGGCTTCTCAAAGTGGGATACACGACCCCCTAGGGGCTTGCTATTTGATGGCAGTTAGTTCGCGACAAGATTTACGCAAAGCGGTGATTTTTCCTTTGCCCTATGCTACAAGATACTTATGTGGAGAGTTTATGATGGCCATGATAAAAACAAAATACAGAAATCGACTTGGTACTCGGTGCCACAATTAAGGTTAAAGTTGTTCAAAATTAATCCTAAAATTGACTCAATTTGCGACAAGAAACAAGCCCAGCCATCACATTTAATATTAACAAGATATCTTTTCCTTTTATTCAATTAAAAACTTATTTTCGTCAACAATAAATATTACTATTTTCTTGTTGGGGGGGTTTAATTAGTTCGTTGAAGGGTTTCGCTGTCATTTAGAAACTTTTACATGGGTTCGTGGAGCCAAAAGTTTGAGAAACCCTGTCTTATAGTATGGAAAACATGTGAAAAGTAAAGAGATATGTGAATTAAATATAAAACACGAAATTAAATTAAATGAAATATTTAATTATCCATGTATTTAGTAATGTGCTCCAAGTCTGTGTCCATTTTATATAGTCGATTAATTGCAAATTCGCCGCTAAACTTGAGTTCATTTGTCGTTTGATTTTCAAGTGGCGCTATGGCCAATGCCCACCGGATTCGTATCCCGGATGCGCCATCATGGTTCTGTACCATGTGTCCTAGTTTAAGGTTAGATCAATGTATTGCTTGTATGATGAATAAAGATTCGCTTTTTATCATGCTTCGTTCGAGTCTCGTAGTGCATTTTTTTTTAATAATGAAAAGCCGAAAATATATTCTCAGTATATCAGTTCATATTAATAAGTGAATTATGGTCGCTCCCCACGTTTTTATTCACTGCCGAGCACTTGGAAGCTTTCACCATTACTGAGAAGATGTTCCTATACCATATTCTTATAATAGAAAACTCATTAAGGTTATATTTATTTAGAACGCGGCTCCGTCCTCGTGGAAACTAATGTAAAAAAAAATAATGACTAATAAAATCATCTGAATGTATTAAGTCTATTTTTTTATTTACTTTTCTCTCGTACTTAAGTCGCGTCGTCGTTAAAATTACAATAACTTTTGATAGAGTGAACCGTTTTTAATGATTTTTTTTTCAAAGGTTGCTTCATGACCGCAGTACTTTATTAGCGATATATAGGTCATATATCAAACAGACATATAGGTAGACAGACAGACATTCCTAAAAATGATTGAAATGTATTTTATTCCTTATTCCTAGACATCTGTAACCATTTTTTTTTTACAAAAATCTAAAAAATACAGAGAAGTTTGATCTTATTATATGTATAGATACAAGTTTCGGTGTATTAAGTAATGGATGGTGCGGTGCATAAAGGATGCTTATGTTTTGCTAATTACGATGCCCATTCCCCTATCCCGTAATTTAAAATTATAATAAGCTAAAATTGAAATACCCATCAGCTTTCTCTATGCATTGAGAGGTATTTTTTTTTGTATTATTCACTAGTTACCCGACTTTAATACCCTCATTTAATATCTATTTAGTTTTCCAGTCTTAAAATATGTATTATACAACGATCTATAAATCAATAGACAATATAGAATAAAGAATTAACTTATTTGTTTGTCTATAGACTAAGGTTATAAAAAAGGTTAGTTTAAGAAATATAAACAGTCAAGATTATCCGTCAGTCTTGAACAGTACTTGTAGATGTATAGATTTATCCGATTACAGGTGGTGGATGCTGTAAATATGCAATAAATGAGATATCATATCGAGAAACACAATCATAACTATTTAGAATCAATATCTATAGATTTTGTCTATTTTCATTTTAAAATCGACATATAACTAAATGCCAGATGTATTTATATATATCACAGAGTCAACGCTTGGATTATTTAGACATTTTTTTTATATAAAAAATCGATGTGTTAACACTAAATGAGTACATTTGTGTGAACGTTTTCAGAATGAACTCGAACCTGCAAGACATACAGAGCGACATCGCGCGGCTCGCTGGCCAGCAGACACAACTACAGCAGCAACATCAACAACACCAACAGCATCAACAGGTGTGTATTAAAAAAAAACTACACTTCTCTGGCTAAAAAAATCATCAAATGCACTTGATAATATTTCATTTCAAAAGTTATAATAACTTTAAAGGGATTTAAAATTATTATTTTTTTATATATCTGTATACAGAATCACTTAAGATATTAAAAATAAGTAGAATAAACTATTTACCAGATAATAATGTAATAATAATAATAATATATAATGTAAACAAATTAAAAGATTACATTTAACCTGAAATCTATAAACACAATTTAAAAAGTTTATAATTAAAAAAACCCTTATCGCACATTAAAAAAAAACCCTTATGGCCCATTAAAAAAAACCCTTTTGCAGGTGGTTAACAACACACTTACAATATTTATGTAAGACTGTATGTTGTTTATGTAAACTGATATAAAACACGTGTTATAGATTCATACATATTGGAATAACTACCTTGAATATAGTTATCAGTTCTCACGATAACTTGACAGATTATTACTAACCAACTTCAGGGCGTTGATTTTAGCTGTCGGTGCACGCGCGCATCTTTAATATTTACTCTCTTCACTTTTTTTTTTAAATTGGCTGAAAGAAGTATAACTTTTAAAAAGTAAAAAGTCCGGGTACGACCTGTCAAATAAATCGCAATTTATACCTTGATCTGTAAGAACACATGAAGGGTTTAATGAATTCGTAATGTGAAATTTAAATGCTCTCCGATTATGGTTAAGGTTTGTGTGTTTTTATTTTGTGTTATAAAGTTTTCCTTTCTTTGGGTGTATTTCCTATGGTACGTTTAAGTAGTGTTTAAGTTTATAACTTAAAAAGTTGTAAAGTATATTTGTGTTTAATAAAAAAAATGCGTTAAGAAACATGTTAGCAGTGATATTTTAGGTTACCTAATTTTACAAATAAATTACAGTTAAAACAAAGGGCTAAGTTAGAATATCTCATTTGCCAGGTGGTAACTTCAAACTAGGTTATGTTGTATTTTGGATACTAGAGATACAAGGGAGAAATAAAACAAATTTTGTAATCGCGAATATATAATAATCTAAACTAGATTACAATTGATTCTTCACTCATTTGATAGATATTCTATCAGCAACGCAAACGATAAAATTAAACATAATCTTTGTACGTATCAGACGAAGCAACTGTTCCAGCAACAGCCGCAGCCGCAACAGCAACCGCAACAACCACAACCGCACTCGCCCTACCAGCAACAATATCACCCAAACATTCCACAATTGGTAAGCATATTACTCGTCTATTATGTAGTACATATTATATACGGAATGCAAGTAATTAACCACTAATTTTTTTAATTACAAATAAACAATGAACTAAAAGTTATTTATAAAGTTTGTTACTTTTATTAGAAAACAGATTTTTAAATGCTATTTAAATAAGTTAACATAATAATTAATAAGCTAGGAATAAATATGTTAAACAGAAAGTGTGAATTTATATTGTTATCCCTTTACCTAATTGTATCATCTGGTTAAACATTGCCGAATACATAACTCCTCACGTAACAAATCTATCACGTGTGTGTGCCATGCTTTCACCTCACAATCACCGCCACGTTCCTTTACGAAAATATGAACTGTGTGAGAATATACGGGTGCATCGTCCCTTTCTCTCCCACTCGTCTCACTTGGCATGCGGGTGACGAGCGCGTCCAACTTGCAGCACAGCCAGTTCAGCTCACAACACAACGTGTCCCTCGCGGGACTCAACGCCCTCGGGTCCGGCGGCGGCGGCGGAGGGTTCGGGTCCACGCCGCACATTCCGCGCGATCTCCACCACTACTACCAACCGCAGCAGCAGCAACCCTACGACCCCTACTACCCCGCGCAGTACCGCGACATCGAGCCCGAGTACGGCCGCCCGCAGTTCTACCTGCACGACGCCGCACCGCCCCCGCAGCGCAGGACCTGGGCACAGCACGCCGTGCACCAACACCAACAGCAACACCAACAGCAACACCAGCACCAACACCAGCAGCACGAACACGAACAGCGCGGCTGGCAGGTCGGTCGCACTCACACTCTCTGCTCGAGACTGTTCATATCGACGTTTATTGTTATTTATTACAGCTCACAATATAGCATGAGCTTGTTTAATAATCACCAATCAAATGTTATTACAGTTGCACCAAAAGAGCCATCAGTACCAGCCACCGCAACAAGAGCCGCCACCGCAGCGAACTTGGAGATCGCCCTCGCCACAACCGCCTGCCGACAGGAACTGGAACCCGCAGGGCTTCCTACTGCACGACAGAACGAACCAGCCTTTCCAGGTGCACTACAACACCGACCGCTACCAGAACGGCAACGAGAGCGCCCGCGAAGCGCAGAACCATTTGAGCTACACTGTGATAAACTCGAACCAATACTCCCAATCGCCTCCGAGCACGGCGGCGGCCAGTCCGCAACGCCGCTCCAAGACGCCGCAGCGGCAGGGCTCCCTCCCCGAGGTGTCGCGCCGCCCCGACTCCGTCAGCCTGCACCAGCTGCACGCGCTGTCGCCCTC
>MU158915.1:380030-399477 GCA_015888305.1 Antheraea pernyi | reverse complement strand
CCGCGCCCGCGCCCGCCCCCTCGCCCGCCCTCGCGCCGCCCGACGACATGGAACCCCAGAACATCTCGTTCATCGGCAACGCAGAAGACGACGCGCTCCGGCAGGGCATCAACAGACTGAACATATCCTCAGGAACGCGCACGTATCGCATTCCCTCCCCGACGAGACCCTCGCTCGGTAGAAACTCATTCCAGCAGCTGGACCACGAGGAGCCCGCCGACACGAACGAGAAAGGATTCTACATATCGTTTGATAACGACCAACCGAAACGGCCGAAGCCGCCGTTGCGAGCGAAACGGGCTTCCCCTAAGAAGGAAAGATCAACTGAATATCAAAGTCCGGACCGGAGTCCGGAGAGCACTTGGAACGAGCGTCTACAGCATCCCGTCGACGAAGATGAGTTTGTCGTACACAGGAGTAATGCGCTGGAGCAGTTGAGATCTAATGACGTTTCTTCAGAGCGCAGAGAAACGCCACCTAGAGAACGAGCCCAGCGCGGCGCAGCGCCCGCCGGGCCGGCGGCTTTAGTCATTGGCGAGATGAACCCTGATCCGGTGAGTCTAAATTTAAAAAAAATAAATAAATACAAATAATAAATTATAATTTAATTATAAATTAACTTGGGAAGTAATAGACAACAGTCAAAATCTGTTACAACGACATCGAAGGGACTACTCATATTTAGTTGTAACAACCAGTGATGTTTTCGAGATACGGCATTCAGCCGGGACTTTTTTCTGGGTCAATATAACCCGGTATGTTGTTTTAAACAATGCCGCCATAAACGGTTTTGACTGTACTGTAATACCTGAGTTACAATTTGACCTACTTAGTTAAAACTATTTTGGTGAACTGTAGCCTGACTTGGTGATCATTTTGTGAATTTATATATAAACCAATTTGGTGATAAACTAATTTGGTTGGTGAATTGTAAAATGACTCCCGAAAATTATAAAAGTTACAAATTCATTTGTTAAATTACAAGCTAATTTGTTAAATTACAAACTCACTCATGGAGTTATAAAATTAAACTAATTTCGTAAGTTATAAATTGACACGAGTTTTAAATTGATCTGGTCAGTGAATTGACTTGATAAATTATAAACTCACTCGGTAAGTTATGAGTAGACTTGTAGTTCTCGTTCACTCGAGTATGTTATATTTCTTGGAAGACTAGCTGAAATTTTAGAAATTATTGTAAATAGAATATGACATTTAAACAATTAAAATATCTTTTGTATAAAACATATGGACTTAAAATAAAACAGTCTATTTTATACTTTCCGAGTTGTACTTGACATTCTCAATGTCAGTCTATGCTCCTACAGACTCTTTCAGTTATAGACCGAGTGATTAAGATGCCCTGTTAGAAGTGTCAGAGCGCGTAAAGCGAACGAGAGTTGTTGGTTCCGAGTGGGTAAGACGTCCTGTTAGAAGTGTCAGAGCGCGTAAAGTGAACGAGAGTTGTTGGTTCCGAGTGGGTAGGACGTCCTGTTAGAAGTGTCAGAGTGTGTAAAGCGAACGATAGTTGTTGGTTCCGAGTGGGTAAGATGTCCTGTTAGAAGTGTCAGATCGTGTAAAGCGGGCTAGAGCTGTTGGTTCCGAGTGGGTAAGATGTCCTGTTAGAAGTGTCAGAGTGTGTAAAGCGAACGAGAGTTGTTGGTTCCGAGTGGGTAGGACGTCCTGTTAGAAGTGTCAGAGTGTGTAAAGCGAACGAGAGTTGTTGGTTCCGAGTGGGTAAGATGTCCTGTTAGAAGTGTCAGATCGTGTAAAGCGGGCGAGAGCTGTTGGTTCCGAGTGGGTGAGATGTCCTGTTGGAGGTGGCAGAGCGCGTGTAGTGAAGGATGGTTTTGTTGTGTTGCAGAACAGCGCGGAGGAGATGGAGCGCAAGAAGGAGCGCATAATGCTGATGTCGCTGCAGCGGCGGCAACGCGCGGACGAGGCGCGCGCGCGGGCGGACGCGGCGGCGGCGGCGCGGCGCGCGCGGGACGAGGCCGCGCTCGAGCTCAAGCAGGCGCGCAAGGAGGAGCAGCAGCGCCGCCGCGAGGCCATCCTCCACCAGTACAAGCTCAAGAAGGCCATCGAGGAGGCCGAGCGAGAGGTCACTACCTACACAACCTTATTCATACCACGTCAGCAACAACACCTAATACCGAGTTTTACTTTAGGAACACCTATTCGTATTCCCACCCGACCCACAGACACACCCACGTGAAGTAACAGTGCACGCAATGTTGTGTTTCGTTCGGTCAGTGACAGCGCCGGATACCCGTCGATCAAACATTTTATCAGATATTTTTATCAATACGAATATTCTTATAACAACTGGTTATAAATTAATTTACATAAATATCCTGCAACAGTCAATTTCTAGATCATATTTTTTTTTATTGATTACATAAAAAAGATGATTTCAATAGTACGTTTATAAAACTACACGATCGGTTTTTACCTAACTATACAGAACATTGTTCTGGGATGTATGTGTGTTACATTTGAATCCTAGACAACTTCTCGGATTTTTATATTCAAGGTTTAATTAAAATTGTCTTAATAAAAATCACTATATGCTATTTATTCAATAAATGTGATATTCATGAATTAAAAGCGAGAAAACGAATATTTTTTATATCAATGGCTTAGTTGATAGCGTGTTCGAACACAGCGTCGATGGATGCTGGCTCAAATCCTTGCTGAGTCGTAGCTTTTGGTGAAGGAAAATATCGCGATGAAAATATAGCATAGTGGTAAGGCTTTTTCTAAGTCCGGCTGGCTAGCTACCACTCTCAGGTTGAAAAACTATTTTTTTATATCATAGAAGGTAAACGAACAGGTGGGTCACTTGATGTTAAATGATCACCACTGTCCATAGACACTAGCAACACCAGGGGAGTAGCAAGTGCGTTGCCAGCCTGTGGATGGTGGAGAGGGTAGGGGATGTGGAATGGGGGAAGGGAGGTGGTCCTCCGGCGCTCTCACTGACCGAACGAAACGCAACAGTGGAAGCACTGTTACTTTACGTGTGGTGTTTATCTTTAGTGAAGGTAGTTTTTTTAGGTTTTAACCATAATTTCGCCTGATGTTAAATGTTGATGTGGTCCAAAATGGTAATTATGTAAATTTATGACCGACTCTTAAATGCTAACACGAAACACACAACACACACACACACTAACACGTGTTTGGCGATAAATTTTCAGTTTAAGGGTGGTTGGTTAGCCCCGCGGGCTTATAAAAAGCTCTGCTATGGTTTCTTAACGATGTTTTTTTTTCATTGAAAACTTCAGCTTATTCTCACGCAAACACGCTACACATTGAGCCGTAATCACCAAAAGTGACTTATTATCGTTACGTTTTTTGATGTTTCCGTAAACACGTTATGGAAGCAGTATGAAGTAAATAGTAATATCTGTTAATATTGCACGCGACAGGGCAAGGTGTTGGACAAGTCGGAGTTCCTGGAAAGCATGAAGTACAACAGTTCGGGGAGCTCGCCGTCGGTGCACGCGCATGCGCAGTCGGGCGGGGGTGGGACGGCGCGGCTGCGGGGCAAGGCGGGCGGAGCGCGCGCGCGACCCAAGACCATACACGTCGACAGCGGCGCCCTGCACGCCGCCGAGGGCATGCTCCAAGCCGCACAGCCGTCCTCTACCGCGCTCGCAGGTACACACACCCCTCTCCCCCCATCACTACACCCCACTACACCTCACTACCCCAATGCTACACCTCACTATACCACACTACACTTCACTTCTCCCCACTACACTTCACTTCTCCCTACAACACGTCACTTCTCCCCACTACACTTCACTTCTCCCCACAACACGTCACTTCTCCCCACTACACTTCACTTCTCCCCACAACACGTCTCTTCTCCCCACTACACTTCACTTCTCCCCACTACACGTCAGTTCTCCCCATTACACTTCACTTCTCCCCACTACACTTCACTTCTAAAGTAAAATTCAACAATACAATACTTATTCTGTTGCATTTATCTATCTCGCTCTGTTTATAGCAAAATTATTTCTGTATCTCTCTCTCTACAAGCGCGCATATTCCCGTTCCCTTTTGCGACGAAAATCTTCTGCAAAACGTTGCACTGGATAGGAGAAAAAGAAACATTTTAATTCTCTTTATATATATATATATATACACATTTGATATGTTCTTGTTTAATTTACTGTAGGCTCTGTGCATCATATTAACGTATAATAACGAATTTTTAATTGATAAATTTCTCTTAATATTTTTTATTTGCTCAATGTTTAGACGCAATGAACACTAAAAGCTTAATCGATTTAAATATTATTTTGGCCTATGGCATGTCAACCTTTTTATTAGGTGGACCATGCTAAATGCATTATTGAACGTTAATAATTCCAGCCGATTAGTAGCTTACGTTTCTGTTGATATTGTTTCTCCAGGACTGAATTTTAACGTTGGATTGTGTGATGTATAGATGAGTTTTTGTCTGTTCCACAAAATTTTTTTTTTTAAAAATATCTGAAAAAAACACAACATACGAAACTTTTGTAAATATTGTTTTGCAGTTTGAGATTTTATACATCGAAAAATGCTTCGAAAAAGACACGGCTGTCTGGAAGTTTTATCTCAGTAACATTATTATATTATGATCTTACTCAAAAGTCATCAGAAGAAGTGTTACAATATTTATGTTGTTACATTTCATAATAAGGTAAATCGAATTTGAGCCGTTCCTAATACTTTACGTTATTTTTCAAGATCTTCAGATTTTGTACATGTAAAATATGAAGATCATAAAAAGAAAAAAACTAAAAACTTTATGAAGGGCAAAATTTCAACTTCGCTTACGGTGTATAAAAACTGGAAGTGTAAAAAAAAATAAACGTGTTATATGAAGGATTAAAATTTAATTTAGCTCATTTTTTAAATTTAACATTTATTTGTAAATATGTAAAATAATAAGAATAATCATCTGTACGCGATATAAAGTTGCTTGTGTCAGCATGGTCCGCCTTGTTCCCCCCCCCCCACTCCCCTACAATCCGCGGCGGCTGTGTGTTGTGTGTTGCGTTGCGCGTTCACGTTATGTTTGTTTGTGTGTGCGCGTGCGCAGCGAGCGGCGCGACCATACGACGCGACTACTACCGCGGCTCGCAGGACAGCCTCGCCGAGCGCGCCGGCCTCTACAGAGGTACGTCTCACATGCACCACTTTGCTATATCCCTCTCACTCACATATTACGCGACCAAGCCAAGTGGCCGAACGTCAAATGTGACGTCACTTAATACGCGCCTGCCTCCATAGAGGTACGTCACAAATGCACCATTTTGTTCTTTACCTCTCCCTCACTTATTACGCGACCAAGTCAAGACCATGTCAAATGTGACGTCATTCAACTCTAGTACGGTATGCAAAAAATATATGGGGGGTATCACATTTATTTCTGCAGGTAATTTTTAAATCTAATCAGTAATTTAACTCCTCGACTGTCCAAAATAATAAAGGTTTAAGCTCTATACAGACGAATGTAGACCTTATGAGGCACAAGTCAACAGACCGTTGGCGGCATAAGCTTAAAAAGATACCTGATTTATTACAAAACTTTGAAAAATAATAAATTATTTATTGTAAAATCATAATTATTATGTAAAACGTATTTTTAATTATTTTTTTATTTGTACGACGTTTATTTTACTAAATCATGAAATTTACAATTTTTGATGTTGTGAAATTAAAAACATGATTTGCCATTTTGAGATCTGTGCCTTAAACGGTTTTCTTTTTAATTTTTTTTTATTAAATAGTGTAAGCAAGCTCAAATAAAAAAATATAAGCAATAGAATAGAACATGAAAAAAAATGGGTTGACAATAATAACAAAACAATAAAAATGTCCAATATACCGTATTATTGTTGCGAATGGTCGCAGTAAATGATGCCACATCTCTCGCGTTCACCTATTTGGCTTGGCTGAGTGATATCTTACACGTCGGTTAACCACAACTGGGACGTACGACGCGTACGCAATTTAGGAAATCTCTCTTTCGCACGACACCAGACTTACGAGCAGTGACAGAAACAGATATTGTTTTTTGTTTGCGACACAATGCTAAGCATAACTGGCTGGCTAGAATGTATTGGTGAATATTGTGAAATTGCTAGTTTTTGTTAACCGACCTGTGCCTTAGCGTAGCTAGCATGGTTGGCCACCCCTTGCTAATATGGTCATATATTGAAAGCAGAATATTATGATTTTTTACGGTCAGGCGCCAACCAATGTTAGCTACTTTACCAGTATAGCCCCCCAGATTAACTCTAGATACGCTGCTAATCGAGATTTTATATTTTTTTGCTAATAAATGCATTTCCCTGCCATATCCAGAATACGAATCCATGTACAATGCACTAAAGCTTGATATTGATTGTTTAACTGTCAATGATATAGTATTTATTTTCATATTTTTAACTTATCTAAGTAAATTATGTATTAAATGTTTAACATATAAAGTAGGGTTGTGCGAATAATGCTCGAGTCGAATTACATCGAATAATGATCTCCAATTCGAATTTCGAATTAAATATTGGAATCATTCGAACTATTACAATTATTCGAATCTTTTTAAAATAAGAAAGAATAGATATGGGAAAAGATACAACATTTTCCAATTATATTTTTTTTTTGTATGAAAACATAAATAATTATATAAGATAAACAGTGAACTCTCCTATTTATTATAAATTTTCAAACTAGTCTAATTAAAACTAACTAACTAACTAACAGTCGTACTTACTGATTTAATTTTGTATATTAACAATTTAAAATAGTTTTGAAATTATTTCAGTAATCCGAACTGTTCGGATTATTCTTACAGATTGAATATTCCAGTCGAATCGAGATATTCGGTTTCAATTCGCTATGGAATCGAATTCGTTAATTGGAATATTTGCACACCCCTAATTTTGATTCCAGATTCTCCAGTGGAAGATCGCGGAGGTATGTCCCCCGGTAGCGCTTCCAGTGGTCCTTTAGGACGACGGGGTTCCTGCAAGACGTCGAGAGGTTAGTGCATCTCACTCTCGCACTCTATACATTGTATAAGCGGGCAAGTATATTCTTCTCGCTCGCTCTCTGATACTAACAGCCGATCGCTTCCGCAGAGGCCCGTCGATTCTTTTAATAAACGACATTCGATTTCTTTAAATTTCTTTTAAACTCCGAGTAATTTATTTTATTGTAAACAATAATTATTTTATTACATAATATTTGGTATACATTATTTTTGTCTTCAACTAAATATTAAAATTTAAGGGGTTAAAAAAATCTTTTATCAATAGAATTGGGGCATATTTATTAGTGACTTGTTTTATTGAATAATAATAAAATAGGAATTTGAATGTTTAAAAAATACTTGAATTTATTAAAAAATTTGAAGCAGGTATTTTGTTCTTTGAAATAAGTCACTACTGACATGATTTTTTAATATTTTGTTTATACATTGAGGACTTAAAATGTTGTAAAATGGAATTAATTTTGAAACCTAAAAGATTTTATTTATTATTAATCAAAAAAATAACAGTTCTTTTAAGTCCTCGAATAAAAATATATCCAGTTTGTATGAATTAAATTTATGACAAACAGCATTGTTGTATGGTTTTATTGCTTGAAAATAATATGTGAAACACACCAACTCTACGAATCTATCGCCATACGGTTCAATATTCAATAGCGGTACAGATGCTTTTTGATTATTTATTTTTATATTTGGTTCAGTAGACGCTTCGATTATATTATTTATTTGATTATATTATTTTGATTTATATGTGTATTGATTTCAGTAAAGCATAGCGTGTATAATTTAGAAACTTCACCCCATTACGCAAAAATGTATGCTTAATATTATATTTTGGCCGATTATTATTATGATGTTGTAGTTTTGCAATCTCCACACGGAAGGGACATTTTTTCTCTCTCTCTCTTTCTCATCCAGCTTTTTCCAAATTTAATTACACCCTATACCCTAGTAGACCTTCCGCGAAGTTTACCAATTGGTTCCCCAAACTTTTTAAAATATACTTTCAATGTATAGTGATCTCTGTGTATACATTGAAACGCGTGGATATAGTGTTATTTTTGTTTGCCGTTTTGATATAATATCGGACGTGTGATCCGATACCGACCGACCGCTATTGTTGCGTTAGAGTTGGCATTGCATGGGAGTTGCGTGATGACATGAACTATTTCAGAGCGTGTGAATGAGGAACCACAGTCGTCACGTGGAAGGTCTAAATATTCCACTTACCAGAGTAACTTTAAGGCGGGACGAAAGTCGAGCTCCCTTATGAACTTGTGCGGTAAGACACGTCTGAGTAAACAACACCACCCGGTATATACGTATACATAATATAACGCTTTACTCACGTTGGAAGGTCGCGACTCGCGAGCTTGCGGTGCGTTGGGTTTACTTTCTGTTGCTCCATTGCACTGCGCAGGTGGATAAAGAGAAACGAGAATTTTGCAAAAAAAAAAAAAATGATACAGTTACCATATTACCCTAATTTGACATTACACACATGTCAAATATGTCAATTTTATGTAAATATGACGTATGAACGATGTCAGATTAAGTTTTTTAATGTTTTTGGGTATTTTAATTTGCAACACGGCAACTGTCATAAATAAATCTAATCGAGTAATTGATGTACGCCGTAGTGTAAAGTATGGAAAATTATTACGAAAACTGTATTAATTGACTATAATAGTATTAAAAAAAACCTTCGTCATTCCACCTGTCAAGTGCTTGTTCTTTCGTCTTGTGCACATTATTATAATATGTTGTTTATTTCTTTTGGGTCGTCGGCAATATATATTTTCTTTTGTGGTTCTGGA
Source organism: Antheraea pernyi (assembly GCA_015888305.1). Taxonomy (NCBI): domain Eukaryota; kingdom Metazoa; phylum Arthropoda; class Insecta; order Lepidoptera; family Saturniidae; genus Antheraea; species Antheraea pernyi. The sequence goes on along the minus strand of MU158915.1, from coordinate 390,603 downwards.
TTATTTTCATACGATCATGACTTTTTTAAGGCACTGATAACGAGAAAAATACTTTAAATGTACAAAATCTTTGTAAAAACAATACACTTTTAATCTAAAATTGAAGCTGAATTTAATTGGAAATAATTTTTAGTTTTTATTCGTAAACAGCGCCTTAATTCTGGTGGTGGAGAGAGCATGAGGTGTATTTTTTATTTATATGGTGTTGGTGTGACATCGTTTTGGTATTGTGGTAAAACGAAGAAATTACAACTTTATCGTATATTGAACTAGATGTTATGATATTAACTCTTTTAATAATATAAGCTCTTTGACTATTTGTTTTTTGTTTCTATATTTCCCCTTTTTGTCGTGAGAATCTACTTTTCTTTCCAAACATTCAAACAAATTACAAATGACTGTTTATTGCATGATAAAAACATTGAACATAAAAATGAACAAATCAAATGAAAGTATATAACTCTTGCTTCACGATTTTAGAAAATTAATTATTAAAGTGGTTTTGTCGAATAATTGTTAAATAATATCGATTGTGTTTTTATTACGACGAAATTGGTCATCGTAAATCGATTTCTGAGAACTGTCAAATCTGTCAAAATTATAATTGTCAATGATTCCTTTTTCGGTATGGCACCTGCCTTTGTAGGCAATTTCGCCAATGTCGAGAGTAACAAATACACGTTTTAAACTTAACTGCCAGATATTCAGTGTAACGTAGAATAATCTAAAAAAGCAACATGGCAAAAAATCACAAACGTCTGTGCCCATATATAGGTAGTGTCCAATAAAGCGACTTTGAGCCGAAAAGGTTGGTTATACACAAATGTCTGTGTCAAAAACTAATGGATTATGCGAAATTTTTATAGTAGTTTGGTATATTAAAGAGATTAGTACTTTATTTCGAGAATATAAATTAAAACAGATCGCTTTTAATTTTTACTAGACTGGGCTGAAGGAGGGTAATATTTATGTTTCGTCTCATTTTGTATGTCTCAGTTTGATATGCTCGGAATCGTGAATAGTTTAAAAAAATTAATCATATGACGTTCCATTACATTCCTCTTAATAGTCGAAGTGACATAAACTAGAAATATTATATTTGTAAGTAAAGAGAAAGTTGTCAATTTATTAATAATTCTATTCTTGACACATACTATATTCATAGTTGTTCAATAAGTCCTTTATAATTGGTTGTAATGTACAATAATATTATCGGGCTTCATAAAAATAAAATTTAGATTTAGATTTATAAATGTCTACACCATTATTTATGTCATTCAATTGTTATAAAAATATACCAAGTATTAAGGTTCCTATTTTATTTATGTCAGAAAATTGACCGTAACTTTATGAAAAATAAGACGATGGATTTTCATTTATACATATAGCGCTAAAATCATTGAATAAAGTAGTATTTTTCATAGAATTTATATAATTATAATTTTATTTATAAGGGTTCGTACTTAAAAAAACATGAAAATTCGCCGAATTCTATTCCTGAACAGTCAGTTCTTACTGTATATCCACTTTATAGTTCATTGTAGTATTATGGGACAACTTGTATATTTTTGCGTAAAATACGAAACGTGTTAGCTTGTTTTGTTATTTTCGCCTATTTTTTTCGTTTGCTTAACAGCTATAGATGTCTTTATGTAACAGCTATATATTTTTTATGAGTATTTGTCGATTTTCTTATTATTCCTATAAAAGTTAATATGTTTTTTGGATCGTTATGAATTAGCTTTATAGTGAGTATTATGATTTCAGTACGTAGTATACTATATTTGATCTACATTAAGTATTATACGCTTTATTTAAATATAACTAATAAACTTAAACATAAATAATAATTGATACAATGATAAGTAATGTACAATATTGAATACATTTAATTAGTCTTTTCTTTACTAATTCTAACAATATGCTAGTCGTTAACTGTTAACATTATTAATCCGACTAAGTTACTAACAATTAATTGGGATTGTTATAATATGAACTTGATAGTCTATTGATCGATTCTAGTAAATTTCTAAACAAATTTAATAAAATTACACTGGTAATAAATTAACGGTCTATTCTGTTATTTGACAAAATGGAGTCGTTCTTAAAAGTTATTTAATACGTAAACGTTTATCAATGAATTGCGTTGGTATCGCTGTCCCCGTGTATAAGTGGAGTGGGTTGAGGTAAAGGTGTCGTTGAGTCTGTCCGGGTGTATGTACGTGTATGAGCGGGGCGGGTTGCGTTGCGCAGACTCGGGGCTCGGTCGCGCGACACCGCCGCGTCGCGCCGCCTCGCCCGGCCTGCGTCCCGCCTCCGGGCCCGGCTCGCTGCCCGGCGCCATCGGCAAGCGGCGACACCACACCGACGACGCCTCCGACGTCTCCTCCACGCACTCCTCCATACTCGACTACTCCGGTGAGTACTCACGCACACACACACACGTGCCCCCCTCCCGCACGCACTCATGGTTCTCTCTATAACTCTTTGGGTTTTCATACGTATATCTTTACATTTCAAAATGAGCTAAATATAATATGAATCGTTCATATAACATGATTATTTTTTTTTATATTTTCAATTTTTATACACTTAGAATGAAGTTCAATTTTTGCCATTCGTTTTTAGATTTTTTTTTATGATCTTCATATTTTATATTACGAATGGTTAAAATTAGATATAGATAGATAATTTTGAAATGTAAAGACACATTACACTTTAGCGATATTTTATCGTATTTGTCATGCACCAAGTGGTTGTTAGCTCCCTTTAAACCTCAAGTTCTTTTAATCGCATCGTTCTGTATCTACAGATGAGGCGTATTGTCGGTTTAAACGCGTATTCTTCCTCAGGCGAAATCTTTGTTCGCGTTTTCATGGCATTTACACGTTGCTATTAATCAAGGTTAATTGTTTATAAAGCCCGATGATGACTGAATGATGATTACAAATCTAGCTACTTAATAAATACTTATTTAAACTTCACTATTTATCACATTTAATATCCTCTTATTAGTCTATTGGTGATCTAAATTGTGCGCTGCATTCGTTTGGTTAAGACTTCGATTACACTGTCATAAACAAAGTTTCTTTTATCAATTGATATATTTTCAAAATATATTTTTTTTATAAATATTAATTACGTAACCCGTTACGTCATTATTCATATCCGATATTAATAAAGCCCTTTATAATCACTTGGTTTATAACATATACAAGCCAGATTATGATTTTAAATTTCTAGATCTTCGGCGAATTAATGTATTCCCGAAACGACTTAATTTAATTTTGTTTCATAAAAAAATAGCTCATAATGATGTATATACCGTAAGAGCAAAGCGTTAATAAAGAAAATTAAATGTAGTTTTCGAAATGGGAATCTCTGTGAATCAGCCATTAAATTAAACTGCGTTTTCTGTTGACTTGTTCGTAGGAAGATTTTGGTATATTACGTATAAACAGAGATAACATTTGTTTATTACACTGTTATGATCAGTACATATAATTCTCAAGTCATATTTAACCATTCTTACTATAACTTTGCTCTTGCGAGATACGTATAAGTTAAATTTTGTAAACTCTTCTATAAATATAAGTAACTAATTAAGTTTAACAATACTCACTGAAATTTAACATAAAATAATAATTGTTATATGTCATCGCGTGGAGAATTGAAACCTTTTCCTTGTGTATACAATAATTTACGTTATTTCTTACCTCCAGCGAGATCCTCACGAGTTCGTCGATCAGTTAAAGGTTTATTAATACCTATGTAGAGTTAAACGTAGGTAGCTAGAGTTCACGAGCACTGAATATTACCTAAACAATCACGTATATCGTTTGAAAATACACACGTATTTAAAATATTATAAGCGATGTCATGCCAACCAGAACGTACCGTGTCGAATGTATTGGAATCGTTATCTTTAAGGCATGGTTTTGCAAATTTGAAAGCATTTTGACCTAACCTAAAATGCATCTGATATGTTTTTTTTTTCATAATAGCTTGAGATACGCTTCCTTCTCTTCACACCGATTGAAACTTAACATTTAATCTCACAACACTTCATGTTTCATTCACTGCGCAGTATCGATTATTATGCCATTGGATTTATTCAAGGGACGCAGATAAATCACTTTGTATATACAAATTATTTTAAGGTTTTTTTTGTCTGTGCCGGTTTTCTTGTCTTCAGTTATATGGCATTATGTATTATTACAAATACGCTAGATTTCTATAGTACATGTAGAATCACTCCACAGTTCTATGAAGCATTTTTAGGGCTAATAGATTTTAGAGTTTTGTTTTAGATAGTGGTTTTGATTTAGTTTAGATAGTTTCAAAATGTTCATTTTATGACATGAAATATTTCTTAAGTATGTTTTAGCAAATGGTATGTTTCATATATATAGATGTATCGAAATATTATTCAATGTTTCGCAAAGCAAGTGAAATATCTGAAGTTTCGATCTTTTAATTTGAATGAATCGAGATAATTTGAATTTTGATATTTGGCGACCAAAGCTTATAAAAGCGGTTCGTCTGTGATATTCACATCTACATGGCAACAGCCCAAGTCGAGACTACCCATAAGTCATCGTGAAAGTTGTTCATCGGTTGAGTGCCGTAAGTGTTCGCCTTAGTATTCCGGTGAAGCTGCAAGGGCCCGTCAGGCCAAAATGTCTCTGCTTTAGGGGAAGCTAATTCGCTGTTGAAGTGTCCTAATAACATCGATTGATGAGGACACGTGTAGTATTAAATATGTTGTTCTTAGAAATGGAAGTGATTCTGTATGTGTAGGGCCTCGACTGTACAAGCAGCCGACGACGAAGTCGAACCGCGGCATAATGCTGAACGCGGTGGAGTACTGCGTGTTCCCGGGCGCCGTGAACGCGGAGGCGAAGCGGCGCGTGCTCGAGGAGATCGCGCGCTCCGAGAGCAAGCACTTCCTGGTGCTGTTCCGCGACGCCGGCTGCCAGTTCCGCGCGCTCTACTCCTACTGCCCCGACTCCGAGCTCGTCGCCAAGCTCTACGGCACCGGGCCTAAGCACGTCAACGACAGGATGTTCGACAAGTTCTTCAAGTCAGTACCAACCCGTTCCACCTCATCGCAGGCTGTCCCATCCCGTCCCGTGTCCTCTCCTCTCATCCCATCCCATCTCTTTTCCTCTCATCCCATCCCATCTCCTTTCATCCCGTACCATCCCAATCCATCTCCTCTTCTCTCCACTCCTCTCTTCCCATCTCATCCCATCCTATCCAAATATCCTTACCTATTTCTCTCAATATATTACAAATTATCATTGAACAAGACATTGTATTGTCGATGCCACAATAATATCACGCCACCCACAAATCATTTTCATCTGTCACTTCTCCCATATTCAGATATTGCCAATACTAATATTATAAATTAATCGTAAAGTGATTTTATTTCTCTATTACGTATTCACGCTTTAACTACTCGATTGATCAACATCAAATTTTGTATACACGTCGCTAAAAGTACGGAATCTTTGAACTATGGTTTGACCAACATAATGTAAATACCAGAAACCGTAACAAACTGGTGACTCCATGTTTCAGGCTTACTAAGACCAGTAACAGTTTTTTAGGTAATAGTGTTAGATTTTATAACAAAGTCTCAAAACACATTACCGATTTGCCGGATAGTAGGTTCAAATGTTATGTCAAGCGGGTCTTAGTACATAAAGGTTCTTACAGGGTGGATCAGTATGTGAACGATAGCGACGTCTGGAAGTGACGCCTCTCTTTGTGCAGCCACTAAAAATGAATGTAGCTTTATGTGTCTGTGAATTATGTTGTAATAATAAAAATAAATATGTTATGTATTATGAAAGGATAAACCAGATCGAGTTTCTTGCCGGTTCTTCTCGATGACTGGGTTGTTTTCCGCACCGGTGGTAGCTTTGACGTTCATAAGTGCCTACTCAGGGCCTAAATTGAATAAAGAATATTTCGATTTTGATTTTGGTTAAAAGATTTATGAAATCTGCATTAACGTGAGCAAAGCCGTGAACAAAAACTAGTGTATAAATATTTTCTAATATCGTTACCAATTTTAGCACAATCTCACATAAACTAAAGGTCAAACATGACAATTAACTGAGCTTCATAAATTATTATCGATAGTTAATATTTTACAAAAAAAACTATAACAGTTGCGTTATTCAATTGCTTTAAAAACCTGTCAAAAATGCAGTACTCATTGAAGTCTATTTTACATTCATAAAAAGTCACCATAGTATAGTCGTATAAAATATATATGAGATATAGTATCAAAAGAAACTTTAAATATTCAATACGATTTGTGAATGATGGGATGTTCTATCATGTGACAATAGCCATTTACATCACAACCACCGCCCACCAAGTATACAACAACCGAAATAGAGGCACGATCAAGAATATAGCGTCTCAGAATCGGCCAGTGTATATCTTTTAATAGAACTGGGTGGTTATTAGAGAATGTGTACCATATAGTGTTACTGCCACCACGCGAATCGCGATAAACAAGTTGATTTATATTTATGAAGAAACAATCGTGACAAACGTAACACAATCACTTTATTAAATTATAACAGACTATAATCGCGGGTGGGTGCACTGATCGCACTGGAGAAGTACCCTCGTCTTAATGTACCCTTATTATATACTAGCCTCTGCCCGCGACTTCGTTCGCGTGGAATAGTTACTTTGGGCTAACGCTAACACGTAACGGAAGCTCTCAAGAGGAAAAAATCCGACATTGACTATAGTTCCTGAGATTACCCACTACAACGTCACAAACTCACAACGTCACAAAATTTACCTCTTTATATTATTATAGTATAGATGAGTCGGTACGTTACAAAATGAGCTAAATCAAGTTATAATCGTTCAATTAATTATTTTTTTTAAGATTTCCAGTTTTTGTACACCAAGAACTAAGTTAAAATTTTCACGTCCATAATGATTTTAGTTCTTTTTTATTGTCTTCATATTTCACATGCACAAAATTTGAAGATCTTGAACGAAAAAAACATAAATCACGTGGCACTGAGGGCAATCCGGGCGTACCGGATGGTGTCCTCGGCGGCGGCCTTCACGCTCGCCGGCTCCCTGCCCTGGGAGCAGGGTAGCTACTAGTACACGGCAGCGAGGAAACGAAGGGGGGAGCCTCCGGCTCCCAGGGAGGTAGAGGCGGAGAGACGGCGTCTCAGGGGGGACGCCGTCGAAAGGTGGCAGCAGGACCTGGCGGACGAGCGATTCGGGCGGTTCACAGTGGACGCCGTCCGCCCGGTCCTGCGGGAGTGGACTGCCAGGGAGTGGGGCTCCCTGACGTTCCGACTGGTGCAGGTACTCACCGGACACGGTTGTTTCGGGTGGTACCTGCACCGGATCGCACGCAGGGAGCCGACGGCCGCCTGCCACGAGTGCGGCGCTGAGGAAGATACCGCGCAGCACACGCTGTCTGAGTGTGCTGCGTGGGGGGAGCAGCGCCGCATCCTGGCGGCGGCCGTGGGAATGGACTTATCGCTGCCGAGCGTGGTTTCAGCCAGGCAGACCCACAAAGTGGCCGTCTCCGCCAAAGGAGGACAGGCAGGAGGAGAAGGCGCTTCGCCCAACTCCTCCTGCCACCGTAGCCGGACCTGAGGGGATAGGCCGGGGGCCCATCTCCTCATTGCACGGGTCCGGCGGACGAGGGGGGGCAGCCGGTGTGTACCCGGTCTATCCCTCTATAGGTAGAAGCCCGGCGGTCACCTTCCGCCGGGCGGACCGTGGGGGCGGCTCTACAAGGTTGATTAGCTCGAACGATTCCTTGCCGCCCCCACAAAACGGTCTGTCGGTACACCGTGGGGTTTTAGTCCGTGCGATTCGGACATAACCCACCCTCTCCCCCGGGAGGGTGGCGTATCCATAAGGGACTTCCACACGTTAAAAAAAAAAAAGACTCCTATAATTTATCAAACCGGCTTGATAGTAAAGATAGACTTTTTATGTTCAGTCAGGCACAATATCATGTAAATGTAATAAAAAACAATAATAATCTAGTTTCATTAAAATAATATTTGTATTGCAGGTATAACTCTGGTAGTAAATGCTTCTCACAAGTGCACACGAAACACCTGACGGTCACAATCGACGCGTTCACGATACACAACTCGCTGTGGCAGGGCAAGAAGGTGCAGCTCCCGAGCAAGAAGGACATGGCTCTCGTCATATAGACCACTTGCTGACGGACAAACAAACAAACAAACACACACACGTTATCTAGTCGCCCGCGGCACTCGAGTCAAATAAGCCTTCCACTTCCCCTCTGTCATACATGCAGTCTCATGAAAACGGAAAATCGATTAGTGCATTTCCACATACGAGAACTGAGTTCTTAATCGATTTTAATTTCGCTCGATGCAAGTATCATTCGTCCAGAATAATCGAAAGAGTCGATAAAGTTTATAAACGCATGATTTTAATTTGACATCAGATAGTGTCATACTTATATTAAAAGGTAATGAAATGTCAATGTCACTGTCAAATTAATGTCACGTGTTTATTGGGTAGGGTTTTAGATAATTGTATGGGAGCGTGACGCGTGACGCGTGGCTCCCTCTATAGTATATACTAGGAACGTTGTTAAAGAGGTTCTAAGCTCGAATCATGTTAGGTTTCGTTTTTTTTTAATCAGTTAGGAAAACGTTTTTAATCGATTTTGAATACACATGTCGGAGTTGAAACGGCGTATTAATTTTATATTTGCTTTGTCGCGGCGGAGTCTCGCAGCGATGTGACAGCTTGTTTGGAGTAATGTATGTGCTGTGATGGAGTGCTGCTGCTGCTGCTGCGTAGTTCGTTGTTCGGGAAGTGTGTACAGACAGACAGACGCGTCGTTTGCCATAAGAATTAGTGAGAGATGTTTCGCTCGATACGTTCCAAAATTGATGTTTTTTTTTATTAGTCTCGCGTCGTAACATGTTCACAAACTAATCATTATTACTCGCTTATACGTTATATTAATGTTTTAACACGTTAGTGTACATTTAAATACGACTGGAGTTATTATTATACGTTAAGGTATTTAATTCGACCGGATGGACCTTCGTTTAATGGTTATTTCCAATTACATTTTTTTTACCGCTTGTATAGCTAAAATAAGATGAGGCACGTTTTACCTGGTAATTGTACTGCCTTTATTCTGTAAATAATTGTTTGTTTTATTTTAATTTTTTTGTATACAGCTATTTATTAAATGAATGTTAAACGAGAAATGATGAATGTAATTTTTTCAATGTTTAATGATTGGTCATCAATAATATACTACCGATAGTGTATGCTATGCAGATATATTGTATTATTAAAAAGCATAACGAAATACCTAATATTGAATTTCATAATAATTTGTTGAGTTTTATTTCAAAATAACCCAAATAATAGCATATCAGAAAAAATATGAAAACAGCTCCAGTAACAGAAAAGGAGGAACACGGTGCAACCTTGCAAACCGTTGGGGTGTAAAAAAATTAAACAATCTGGCGGGCAGGCTAACAAATTTAAATTAACGAAAAATCAAAGATAAATAAATGTAGTCTTAAAAAACAAACTAATGTTACAATTAAAAATAAATCTAGATTCAGCCCACTCGATTAAGATTTAGAATAAAATAACATCTCAGGATACATCCTACAAGCAATCAAGACTTAAACTATTTGAAAAGGAAAAGGTCCACATATGCATATTGAAAGTCCAACAACTAAATATATAAATGTAGGCTAGTCGAAGGGTCGACGACTCGAACGTTGAGCTCCGCAGTGGCTGTGAGTCGACGATTTAAAGAAATTCCTTAGTTTTTGACCGAAGCGACTAGATACCAGAACTGTGCAGTGTTTAATGCTGTCGGTCTGCTACTAGTCTCAGGCAGCTCGCCTACTTTAGAGGAGTTTATTTATTTACACATTATTCGTTAAACACGCAATGGCGGACTTAATGCCGAAGGCATTCTCTACCAGTCAACCATTAGGTGATGCAGAGATAAATGTTGGTAGGTGTAAAAGGTGAGGTTTTTATAAAATTATGTTTAACCTATTTACTATCCCAATATATAAATAAAATATCAACACCGATATACTACATATATACTACACATATACAATACATACACATAACAACATCATACATAAATATCAATAAAATAAATAAAAGTATAATAAGTCAACATCAAGTACTAAATACAGCATTAACCAGATAATTCTGCTAACTGAGACTGGTAAAGCCGACGTACCCTGACTTTAAAACTGAAACGGTTAGATGACATCCTGATTTCATAAGGAAGCGCATTCCATAGGAGAATAGATTGGATAAAGAAAGAGGAATGTACAAGACCGGAAGTATGAATAGGACAGCAAAGAATAAGATTTGTTAGAAGTGCGAAGGTTAAGGTTACGATAAGAGCACAAAATCTGAAAAGGAGTTAAATAAGAGGGAGTGTTGGGAGAAAATAGAAGAGAATAAGAGTTGTCAGAGCCCGTAAACTCCGACGTTGGCGTATGGGCAACCAATTAAGCTCTGAACGACG